>BSBK01001504.1:0-172500 GCA_027943335.1 Chamaecyparis obtusa
TGTATTTTACATACATACATATATAATATATATATATATATATATATATATTATATATATATATATATATATATATATATATATATGAATTATGTTAGAGAATATGAAATTCTTATATATAGTCTAATTCGTGTATGTATATATATAGATAGTAATAATTGAAATTCTATATATGCATTGTTACATATACGTACTTATATGTTAATAAGAATGAAAAACATGATTTTATATATATAAAATTTGTGATACATTTAAATACTTAGCTAATTTATTAATTACTCACTAACACAACCAAGTGGGTAGGGAGTTTGTGAAGGGAAAGGAGTAATTCAGTCACGTTGGAGCAAAGATTCCAAAATGGGTTGTGTTCATGAGGGAGCCTCAGGTAGACTATTTCCATGCTCGAGAACAATAATTCTACCATCTGCCTTAGGGTTAATGATTAGGAGAGGATTAAGGAATTGAAGCTTATGTATTATTTCCAAATATGATGACATATGATAATTATTGGGAACTAACATTCTCTTAGCTCGAAACATTGCAAATTACAATCCCCAAGTACAACTCCAACCTTAATTGAGGATTTTAGAACAAATCAAGTAAGGCCCAAAAATGGGTCATTACATTTTCTTTGTGAAAAAATTGAATATCCCTTTTCTATTGATGTCAAAGTGGGAGAGTTAGAGAAAGGGGAGCATTAGAGATAGGGAAAAAATCATGTTCAATCACACTTGGTTTGATTACAAAGTTGACTTTATATATTATGCTTGATGGCTGATTTCCTTGGAAGTGATTTAAAAATAAGTCTATTCTTGGCCAACCACAATTTATTGGCTCAAAGGAATACAAATATATTTATATGAAATCACTCAAAAGTGAGATAAGATATGATGACGAGTAGTGATATGAATATAAAGTTTAAAATAGCAGTTGTGAAGATTAATAAAGGCAACAATAAATAATATAAAGAAAGTGATGATGATTATTTGAAGGAAACAATTGTCTTTGAAAAGATAAAGTAGTGATTATTATTAAGAGTGACATTAACCTTTAAGGGCACCAAATCTGTATTAGAAGGTAATCATTTTGTCATAAAAGGAAGTGATCATCCTTCTCAAAGGGAGTGAAAGGGCACAAAGGAAGGAATATAGTTTAAAGATTTGTTGATAATAAATAGAAGTGTACAAGGCATCAACTATGATTAAGAATGGATGATGAAAAGTTGACAACTTTTATAAGGGTTCTCTCTCTTACAAGAGGTGCATCCTTTCACTAGGCTATGAAGATGTAAAAGATCATTGTGAAATGAGGAGAAGAGAGGTGTGAGGTAGAATAAGTAGCATATCAATGGATACTGTAAGTAGATTTGACAAGGGTTACATAGGTACATATGCAGATTTGAGAAGAAAAATATAAGAAAAAAATTACATCAAATTCCTGAAGAATGACACGGATATAATTATATATATATCATTGAAGAGAAATAAAGAGTAGAGAAATGATGAAGAAGATTGTGGTGTATATATGAGAGATCTATGATGGATAAATATGTGAAAAGATAAGGTGAATATAAGAAAAATATGAAAGCATAAAATTATATTTATATTATGGTTGATGAGAAATGAATATATGGAGGAGACAAAAGTATCCATCATCCATTGAAGCAACAACCTAGAAGTTGGGAATTTGATTTGGAAGTTGGTACTTACCAAAAGAGATAATTGTGTCTCTTGCTAAGTTGGTGATTAGGTGTGGGGTTTGGTGTCTCTAGTAGGTTGGTGCTTATTAGTTGAGGGGATTGTTGTCTTTTGTAGATTGATGCCTATGAAATTTGTAAGACAAGACTTTATATAATAAATATTTTACCATGTTTTTTTCCTGTAAGGATTTCCATGTAAATCTTATGTTTTTATGTTCATAATTGCTAGATTTTGTATTGTTATGATTATTGTGGTTGATTATGATTATGTTTTGAAATTATAAAAGTTACTATATACCAATTCACCCCCCAACCCAGCCTCCCCCTCTCAATATTATTGTGTACTCATCAATTAGGTTGAGATATATTAGTAGTTGAACTAGGGGTATTAACACCAATATTGGGGATTAATACAGGGATCATGGAAATATTAAAATTGTGAAGAGCCAAGATTTACTCCTTGGTGTTGAGGTGGTTGAGCCATTTTCATTTATACATTTCTTTGAGGATGAAAACAAAAAATAAATAAGGATGACAACAAAAAATAAATGAAGCTAATCAAATTTCCATGTCTAAATGGTCAAGCAATAGGAAATGGTAACCATGCACAATACCAAACCTTCTGTTAGAGTAAAGTAATTAATTATATTAATTAACTTTACTCCCTTCTTAAGATGTCAAATATTTTTCTTTAGTTGTTTATATTTAAACACACATGCACTAGTTGTTTTAAACTCATGCACTAGTTGTTTTAAATATAAACTTGCATGCATTAGTCATGTAATAATTAAACTAATTATTACATGCACTTCTGCTTTTAGGGTTTGCCTTTCAAGGCTTTCGATCTCCTTTATAAGGTTGATCTATCATATATTTTATTCATTTATTATTTGAGGATATTTTCTTCTTCATTTTTTGAGTCAAACCCTTGCCCTCTTCTTGTCTCTACTTCCTTGTAACAGGTTTTCGTATGTAGGTGATCTTCGGGTTTTGTGGATTTGTATTGCTCAAATCCTATAAGGTAAAACATTTAATCAATAGATAACTTAAAAGAGACCAAGGAGTCGAGAAGACATCCTTGTTTTAACCATTTTGGTCATTATTGACAGATTTCCCTTCCTCTAAGAAGAATTCTATGAATTGGTGGTAGCTTTCCATGCTAAATTTAACACTTTAACAATGCATACCAAACGCTTGAGTAATCATATCTTCAGTGGAAACAAACTTAAGTACTAATCTTAAATTTATTTGTCTTGGAAATGAGATCTTGTGTCTACTTCATTGTTAAGATACAATCACATATCTCATCTCAAAGCTGGTATCTGTAATGTCCCTTCCTTAGGAAATCTAGTCTTCAGTAGGGGTTGGCCTACTATCAGGGTTCTTGTAGGTCAACAAAGTGGATAGGGGACCCAAATAGGGTTAGTGGAACCTTTTAGGGGGCTTTACAGATCTTTCTAGGTGTGCAAATGCAGTCTCCTATTTTTCAAGAGGAACCCTATTTTTTAGGAGACAGGGAGATGGTCTAGAGGCATTATGAATTAGTTTGGATGGTTTGAGATGATTTACTAAATTTTAGGAAGGGGTCTAATTTTTTAGGAGGCCGCTGATAGTGGCCTTTATATATTTGGACATCACTCTTGGACTGGTGGTAGCACTTAGTTTTCAGTTTAGAGTCCAAGTGATGATTTTAGGAATTAAATGAAATATTGAAGTTGACTTTAATGTTCTAAATAAATTAATAAAATAAACATCTAATAAAATTACTTTATATTATTTTAATAAAGTAACCAATAAGTGGACCACCATGGGACATGATGCGTAGGAATATTTAACTTCATTTGTTTTAAAAACAACTTATTATTATTATTATTAATAAGGGAGTCATAAGGGATTTGATCTTGATGAGGAGAAATAAGTTTGTAAAATAAACTTAATTAAATAAAGTAGAAACCCTAAAGGGGTTGATTAGGGTTGGAAGTGGTTAGAACATTTGGAGCTTTCATTTAAACATTCAAGCATTCATTTTCACAATAGAAAATTGGAATTGAACTTTGAGGAAGAGTTTCAACAACAAATCATATTTCTAGAAACGAAAACTCCCTGGAGATTAGAAGGTTGGATGAAAACCCAAGATTTCTTGGATGGTGAATTCATTCAAATTCATCATTGAATAAAATCAGTGTTTAGATTTATTACAGAGAAAATTCAAGGGAATTAATTGCATATTTGGGCCTATATATTCATCATCTAGTATTACACCATGCCTATTGTACCCTTGTGGATTGATCAGAACAAGTAGCTAGCTGGGCATAGGGTTTGGAAGCCATTTCCAAGCATTTTGAGAAAATTTCAGACTTGTTGTTACAAATTAGATTTAATGAAAAACCTCTGTGAAAAATTCAAACTATTTTATGTTTTTTAGGACATCTCAAAAAATCTCAAATTTGTACCAAACTTGTACAAGTATGTTCTTGGATTATGAAGCCAATAAAAATTTTAAAATTATTGATTTGGTTATACCTTTTAAATCTATACTTGCATTTTCAGTTTGTGCTTTATTTTTACTTCATTTCATATTGCAAGTATTAGAGAAACCCAAAAATATTAAAAAAATAGAATATTGCAAAACCTCAAAAATTAGAAAATTCAAAGAAAACAAAAAAAAGTAGAACTTGCAGTCATCAAATGAAAGGTGATCTTTTAGTGGTGTTAGAGCCATGATCATGCCAACCTAATGGTATTGTGATTATTTCTATGTATTCTGGAAGGATTGGGCCATACACATATTATAGTTGTAGGAAAGTAAAAGAGCGATTGAATTCTGATATGGGTACTCTAGGCAGTTATGGGTGATATTCATGATGGTAGTAGGAGTCCCTGCCTACGAGATAGACAAAATCAGTAAGATGATTTGGATCATGAGTTATTTAGAACTCTTGTTAATACATAACCACTGGTTGTGTAGGCCTTAGAATGGATATGTGGAGCCCTAGACAATTTGGATTTGGATCAGCCTAGGGATTTGCGTGATAGGAAAGACAAGCCAATTTATCAGTTGTAGAGAGTTGTGGGAGAAATATAGCTCCATCTTTATTGTACAATGCATTTGACTCTCCTCCACATGGTAGGATATGTACACAAATAGTTGAAAGACCTACCTAGCCCCATTTTCCACCTAGATTGGAGTCACCTCTAATTAACCCACTTGAAGGTGTGGAGTTTTGGGACATTATTATAGTAGTTAGTGATGAGTGGGCATGCCTTCTGAAGCATGTTAGAGATTCTTTTCCTCTACATTAGTGTGGGGAAACAAGGTGATAGGAAACCTATATAACAACAAAATGGTGACCCCAAGCGAGCTACTTGCAAGTTCACTTTATCTTCCTTTGATGGTAGTATGAAGATCAATGCATGAGCTTGGGTGCATAGGCTTGACATCTACCTTTTACTTAAGTTGATGCTTGAGGGTGAGGCAATTCAGTTTACAGTATTACATTTGGATTGTGTGCCCTATGATTGGTGGCATCATGGTTACCCAAAATAATGGACTCATTCATTCTTACAAGGAGTTTACTGAGTGGTTGATTTCCAAGTGTGACTGTAAGGATGTTGAGTTGTACTACAAGGATTTAGCATTGTTAAGCGACAGACTGAACACGTTGAAACTCATATGTGATGTCCCTTTTTTTGCATGAAAATTTAATTAAATAATAAAATTATAATTACAATATTATAGATAATTAATTATAATTAAATCAAATATTAAATATTATAAAATTAAAATAAATAAATAAACAAATAAGAATAATATGTTATTAGTATAATATACTAGTGAGATAATAATATAATAATGATAATATTATATTTTATATTAACAAATAACAAATGAATATTAAATTATAATATAAATATTATATTATACAAACAAAAATCTAAATAAAAATTTATAAACTAAATAATGATTTAAGGAAGAGTTGCGACCTAAGCCTGATCGCGACCTTTCTTACTACCCGACCCTTATTACTCCTTAATCCTTCATACTCCCTAACATCATATAAATCCAGGTCGACATCTCTTGTTTCAATATTCACCTCTTAGCATAAAATAAAAACACTCAAAACTGTCGTTCACCAGGGTTGGCACTCAATTCAAGAGATAGGAAGGAAGAATCAAAGAAAAACCGTAAGAAGGATATGCAACACTGTAGGTAAGACAAAGACAACAGGGATTGAGAGATCAATTAAAAATAAAAACACTCAAAACTGTCGTTCACCAGGGTTGGCACTCAATTCAAGAGATAGGAAGGAAGAATCAAAGAAAAACCGTAATAAGGATATGCAACACTGTAGGTAAGACAAAGACAACAGGGATTGAGAGATCAATTAAAAATAAAGGCCAAAAGGCTTGCATCCTCTGATATATCACACTTTCCATTCACCTATTATTAAAGACAATGAGTTATTTGGGAGACATGTTTACTACTGAGACACTTCATACATCTTGGTTTTGACTAAGTAAAAACCTACGATAATTTGGATTAATTGAAAAGAATTGAAGAATACAGATCCACAATTAAAAGGAATTATTCCTCTGATCAACAACAAGGACGCTAGATAGTCAGTGATAAAAGGAAACATACAGTCAACGGTGTGGAAGAGAAGACAGCCAGCGACTGGAATAAAGAAACTACACCAATCATATATGGAAACTAGACTATTATAGAAAGAAGGTCCATAAAGAAGAATAAGACATTAGTACAAGAATCAGATAGTTTAGTCACTACACTTGGGTCATCAAGATGATAGAAAACTACATACAATTGATATATATAATAATGACTTATCTTCCTTTTATGGGTACAATGTTCGGTAGTAAGGTTGTGACAAGTTGTTCATTACTCCATAATTTCTATCATATACATCAATCTTTCATGGTGAACAATTTTTGTATATCTTCTTCTACCCTACAGGATGGCAGGATCATACTCTGATACCACTTGTAATGACCCCCCGGGATATCTCAAAATTATTCAATTTCTTATATTTTCACTATATGATATTTACAATTGAATTAGGTGGTGGATACTATGCAATTAAGGGAGAAATGCTATGAGGGCACCCTATTACAAGTACCTTTCCAACCAAGTATACAATTAAGGGAGAATTACTAGGGCACCCTATTGTAGTGGTAGTTAAGGGAGAACCGCTATGAGGGAACCCTACCGCTTTGCGATTAAGGGAGAGTTGCTAGGGAACCCTATTGCAAATACCTTTCCTATGGAGTTTGAAATCAAGGGAGAATCACTAGGTCACCCTATTGTGATAGTAGTTAAGGGAGAACTGCTATGAGGGTACCCTACTACTTTGCAATAAAGGGAGAACTTCTAGGGCACCCATTTGCAGTACTAGTTAAGGGAAATATGCTAAGAGCACCTTTTGAAAGAACCTTTCTGACATGTTTAGACAAGGAAGATGAGGCATAAATAGATAAGTAAAACAAGCATTCTGGTAAGTAGACCACCTCGCGTGGATTCCTAACACCTGCCACTGAGGCCAAGGAGGCCAAAGTTTTTCTCTTGGGCTTAGTATGGGATTGTCTTGGACTAACTTATCATACCTCAAATTTTATTTGAAGCTTATATATACATATGTATGTACTTATGTTCACTTTTTGATTGCAGGTTTCATAATCAAAAGCATAATGAAGAAGTAAATTTTGTAAACTATCCCTAACCTTGGCTTGTTTCTATAGAGAGAAATCTAACAAGCATTTAATGTGTATCTACTTTATGTATGCTTCGTGTCTTCTTGCATTAATGTGTATACACTATGTATGCTTTGTGTCTTCATGCATTAATGTGTATGCTATCAAAGTTTTTGCCATCAATACCAAAGGGGGAGATTGTTGGAAATCTCAAGATAAGTTTTGTCATTGATATCAAACTATCGAAGTTAGTTATCAGAAGTCGACAGTTATTGGATAAAGGAAAATAGGTATTATAGTCAACAAAGGAAAATAGAAAAATGGTTTATGGATAAGATCAAGATGAAGGAACCCTAAGATCTAAGGTCATGATTATGCAGTTCAATGAACAAAAACCTATAAAGATTCAAAGGATCAAGAGAGAAAAGAAGAAGAGTGGAAAAAGATATATAGGTGCAGAGAAAGTAGCGAAGGTGAAAGAGTTTGAAGACATAGATATTTAACATAAGGGATCTAATAAGCTTTCAAGGAAAGCACAGACATGTCAAATTTCTTATTGATTTATTCCTAACAGTTTAGTGACAAGATTGTGAAATCCCTTAACTAGGTAGTCTCTAACTCGACATAGAAGTTCTATTTTGGGAGCTTATTGTAAATCTTTTAATAGGGTGAATATCGTATAAGAAGGATACAATATCTTAGCAGAGTAGTCCTAGCTGGGTGAGTCACTCAGAAAGTGACACTTTGTAGCCTTAACTAGAAAACTCTTTTAGCTGCAGTGAAGAGTTTTGGGTATCATCCTCACCATAATTTTTCCCTCTGATCAAGGGTTTCTAAACCAAAAATATTATGTTATGGGTGTGTGAATCATTTGATGAGTTATTGTTATTTCCTTTATGTTATTACAATTACAACATATCGGTAATATAGAAAAAACTATCCGTAAACTAGGAATGAAACTATATGCTTCAAATTAAAAGTTTGAAGTGATACAAATTTGTTAGTACTAATTCACCCCCCTCTCAGTACCTAATCTTTCCAATCAACAATTGGTATCGGAGCCTAGTTCTCTAAGAGGGAAGTTTAACAACTTGAGAGTAGATTTGGGAATATGGAAATGTATAAGAAAGAAAGATAAATGGAAGAAGCCCTAGATGAAGCACTTTCACAAAATGAAGATCTAAAGAGGAAGATAAGAGCATCATTTGGAAAAAGAAAAGAACTTAGAAAATGCCTGCAAATAAGTTTGGAAAACCTTGAAGAACTATCAGAAAAGAGTACAAATTCTGAAGAAGATGATGCAATAGTTGCTAATCTATTGGAAAATAACATAGATTAGGAAGAAAACTTGAATGAAGCAAAAAAGGAAATTGAAATTCAAGCTAAAAGAATTATTGAAATACTTGAAAGAATGAAGACTATCGAGGAAGCCAAGGTAAGCCTTGAAGCTGATTAGAAAAACCTAGAAAGAATGATCAAAGTTAGAGATGACATCATTGAGAGACTACAAAATGAGAATAATACATTCGGTGAGCAATGAATGACACAAATGAAGAAAATAAACAAATACTTTCCCAGAACAAAAATATGAGAAAAAGAAGTTGAAACCTTGAAGACCAATCTAAAAGTTGCAAAAGAGATTAATGACAAACTAACTAAGTTTGATTGAAGCATGTAAAGAATTGATGAACAATTGAAAAATAAAAGAAGATCTGGAGACACAATCAGTCTAGGATATATCGGTGATAGAAAATTTGAAATTGGTGAATCATCAAAATAAGTAGTAGAAAATCAATCACAAAAGCTGAAGGAGCCTATAGAGACACACAGAAAGAAACCTACATGACCTACTTGTTACAATTACGGAAAGCTTGGTCACACATCAAATATCTGTAGGAGAAGATCAATCAACATTCCAAGTGGTACATCCTTTAATGGACATTGTTATTGTTTCAATAAGTTTGGACATCAGGAAAGAGAATGCAGATGAAGATCTATCAGCATATCATCTGAAGGAATTTTTTCAAACTACTGTTACACCTACAATCGGTACGAATGTAAAACTAAACACTGTAGATCAAGAGTTTTATCGATAAGAATAATAGCTAAACCGATAAGCATATTGAGGAGAGAAGGAAATATTTTAGTAATGTTTAGTATTTGTGGACACTTTGGACATATGGCGATGAACTACAGATTGAGGAATCCAAGATAAATTTTGGACCATGGAGATCAACTAGTATGGTATGTTTCATCTATCACAAGTATGTACATATTGCACAAAATTGCAGATACTGACAAGACAATAATGACAATAACAAAGGAAAAGCGATGATTAATCCAAAACAAATGAGAAATAATATGAATAAAAAGTGGATCAATAAGGAGAGATTAAAAAATCAAGAAGGAAGCCCTCTCACCCTAGGGAAGGAGGATTGATCATCAAACTAAGCAAGTAAGTTTTTTCTTAGGGACCAATAAGAAATTGTCAAATTCATTTGTCCCTTTATAAGTAAAGATAGGATGGATCACATGTTAGTATACTATAGATGTAATGGAACTCATACTGGAAACATCTAATGGAAATCAATTAGTATTAGATATCATTTCTTTATCATTTTGAAGATAGATAGTTATTGGTGAACAAGTGAAAGGATAGTAATCAGTGGAAAGTATCACTATCAAACAAAAAAGATGACTATCAAAAAAAAAGTTACTGTTGGAAATATTTATTGCTTAAATAGTCATTTGTACACTTTTGGGAAATAAATACATGTTGATGCTATTAATTAGTTACCTTATTTTTTTAAGCAATCGATTGAGTAGCATCTAAGAGTCAAGAACAATTCATTGAGAAGTATTATTAGCAAGAATCTATCACAGAAATGTTTGAAAATATTTGTGTGCCCTAGTTTAGCACAGTCAGTTGAAGTTGCAGAAGATACTAGTGGAGAACTTGCAGTTAAGGAAATGTTTTGAACATAATAGAAGAAAATATTTAAAACCCTGTAGTGGTAAGCATCAATGATGAGACAACACCATAATTTAAATTGCACCCATTGAAGGTAGCCAAGAGAGACAATGTTAGAGCCCTATCATCATTACCCTCGAGAGTAATACTCATAGAGGATAAAAAAAAAAATTATTCACAACAAGATTGTAGAATTGGGAGATGAAGAAATCAACAAAATATACTACATTGAGTTGAGCATTGAAGGAAGTCTAAAGGATGGGCATATGCATTTAGAGATGAAAGGATTGACACATATGATATTTTTACCTAAGTTTAATGAAGGATGGATCCGATGTGTATTGATTCAAGTGCATGAAGAATTCATGTGGTTAGAATAGGATAAGCCAATCAGAATAATGAAAGACCTAGTTCATATGGTCACTTATTTACTAGTGGAAGGAAAGGAATGCACCCTACGTGTGAGCAATATGGATGAGATAAGGAAAATCACTAAAACATCCAAGGATGGAAGATCTATGAGAATGGATAAAGTCAAAGACCTGGAGACACGATTTGAAATGATGATCATTGGTTACAAAGTTTATCAATCCAGTTGACCAAATAGCATACCCGGTAGTACTGTATATGCAACCTACGAGATAACCAAGCTAGGAAAAGCCTATGATTTAATGAACATGTTTCAGACACAAATATTTATAAATATGAATCGACTACAAAGGGATGGGAAACAAGAAGTTAAGTATGGATCATTTCTAGTTTGTTTGTATTTCTATGTAAATAATTTCTTCTCGGGCATAGGTCATGTAAACTTGAAAATAGATAGACCGATAATTTATGAGATGAATGAGTATATTTCATAGTTAGGTGAAGGATTTAATCAAATAATATGGGGATAATTGAAGGAATTTCAAATTAATATGCAAGGAAATTATTGGATACCTCCATCAATGGTGGAGAAGTATAGAGATTCAATCTGTTTTGTGGTAGATACTGACACATGAAGGATCCAACCGGTGCAATCAAGAACATCTTGGGTACCAAAATTTGGATATGAGATCACCAAGGCCGATGTAGTAAGATGTTTTGATCACATCCTAATCCTACCTATCAATGGTACATATGAAAGTTTTGGAACATACGAGGAAGCATATGAAAGGATAACATTGGAAATCAAGAAGCCTAAGATTCTGAAGAAAAAAGAGAAAATGCTAAAGAAATTATCAGTCAAATATGGAGAAAGTGCATAAGAAAGAAATATTGATTTGGAAGAGGAAGAAAAAAAAGAAGCCAAGTCACTACACCTCCCTTCCAAACCAATGAAGAAGAAGAGGACATCACACAACAGAACATCTACGAAGACACCAACCCTACCTACTATTAAAGAAATTCAAGAGAGAACTTAAGAGGAAACACAAATAAAGACACCGAGTACTATCAGTAGAAAAGGTAAATACATTACTGAGAAAGAAGAACCTTTGAAAAGGAGAATAATTACAAAAAAGACCACTCAACCTTCTAATCCAAAATGAAGAACAATAAGGATTCACGCAAAAACTCCACTTGCAAAGAAGGAATAGACCGAAGTAGAAGAGAAGGATACTGAATCGAAGAAAGGGATAATGTCATGGGGAAATAGATTTGGAAAGAAACAATTTAAGATACTAAAAAATCATACAAAGATGACATAGTATATTATAGATACAAGACTAGTTGGGCGGATTAACCTGACTTCTTTTGCAAAGCTTTTAGAAGAAGAGAAATAGTTAATTGAGGATACAATTGTTAAACATTTTTACACATACAATAATTACCCTAGTGACATCAAGGATAATGTACCAAAAGAACTATATGAAAAATTTCTAGTAAGATGGAATTTGACATACCATAAAGTAGAATAAATTAGAACAAAAGTATTGAAACAACTTATGTCACATCTATCTAAGAATGATGTAGAGATTTATACAGAGAAGCAAAATAGAGAATTCATAATTAATACAATGACTGCTGTGGTATTATTCAATGGAGAATCAAAATTGGAGGAGAATATTACATGATTATGGAAGGAGATACTGGAAAAAGAGCAAGATGAATCCTATTTAGAGGTAGGATCATCATAGATTGATGGATCATTTACTATCAATGAGTTAATCAATAATGCACCTAGTATAACCGATAAGAAAACCAATAATGATGAGGTGATTATTGAAGATATTACTGAGGAGTTGGAAAAATAGGAAGCACCAATACAAATTCCAAAATAATAAGACATTGGAAAGGTTGACACATCTATCAACACTTCTACTGAGCAGAGATCATTGGCAAGCGATGGAGAGGTACAAAACTGACAAGATTCTAAATCGGTAACACATCAAGTAGAGTTACATGAACATACATTACAAAGTACTAAGGAATTATTACAAGAGATGAATAAGCAAGAAGAAGTGTTAGGAACACATGAGTAGAACCCCATGTCAACTGAACAACAAAACTTACCAATTGACCCATCAATTGGGAAGAAACAAGAGGCAGAGGATACCAGAAGCAAAGATAAAGACAAAGATGATACCGAAAGACAAGAGAAAACATCCCAAGCACCACTAGAGTCAGATAAAATAGAATCAAGAAAAAAAAATGATACAGATGAGAAGAATAATAAAGACAAGAAGGATGGAGACAAGAATAATGATGAGGGCAAGGAGAAAGATACTGATAAGGAGAAAAATGAATCCAAAGGAAAGCAGAAAGGTGAAGAAGAAGAAGAAGATGATGAAGATAATGAAGAAGACAATGATGACCCCCAATTTGAGATAATTAAGTAAGATCCAAGGAAGATGAAGAAAAATAAGGATAAAGAGGAATATGCACGAGTACTACATCTGAAGGCAAAGTTGGATAAGTAAAAATCCAATAAGCTACAAAGAAGAGTTCTTAACAGAACACTTAATATATTTGAGGAATTGATGCCAGATGTAAATGTTGATAAAGATAACTAACTGGAGCACCAGTTGAAGGTATACATTGATCATATCAGTGCATATGGAAATGAGTTGGAGCAACAACTCACTCGTGAAGAAACAAAGAAACTGGAGTATCAACTTGTACAAATTTTTTTAATGAAGATGGTATTTTTGAAAGTTGAATTATCTAAGGTAATTGAAGTTTTGAAGGAAATTTTGATAAAGGCAAAGTCAATGTACAATAAGTTTTAATTTTTTTGAATTCACAAAGGAAGCAAATAGTAATATTACCGAAGCACATAAGGAGCTAGAGCAGCATATCGACAACCTAAAACCGACAAAAACAAATTTTGTAGCACACTCAGTGAAGATGAGAGAGTTAGTATCAAAGGAACATGAGTTCACAATAGAAAGAGACATTTTACATATGAGGATTTTGGAAATGCAAAGCATAATAACACCTCATATAGCTATTATTCAAGCTAATGTTGAATAAGTAGAGAAAATTATATATACCCTCAAAATTAGTTCTGTGGATAGCTTAGAGGAATTAACATCTGACTTAAATGGACATATTATAGGCCTAAATGCATTGAAGGATTCATGGAACACTATTTTGCAGAATCTAGGAGATAGGTACAAGTTCATCACAGAAAAACTATAGTAACTGTACACCCCGACAAGTGGATATATCATTTGGCATTGATTGCCAAAAAAGGGGGAGAAGTTAAGAAAAATGAGAAGAAAGTAAAGGGGAGAAGCAAAAAAGGATAAAATTATCATAGGGGGAGATACCGATAGGGAGATATCAAAAAAATAGTTTTGGAGAAGATGGGGATTAGAGTTTTTTCCATCAATGCCAAAGGGGGAGATTGTTGGAAATCTCAAGATAAGTTTTGTCATTGATGCCAAACTATCGGAGTTAGTTATCGAAAGCCGACAATTATCAGATAAAGGAAACTAAGTATTATAGTCGACAGAGGAAAAGAGAAAAATAGTTTATGGATAAGATCAAGATGAAGGAACCCTAAGATCTAAGGTCATGATTATGTGTTTCAATGAACATAAACATATAAAGATTCAAAGGATCAATGTTAAGGAAAATAAGATCTGGGAATATATTTTCTGTTGTAATATATAATGTCTAGTTATATATATAATGACTGTATATATATTATATTAAAATATTTATTATGCTATGATCGTAGATTGTAGAAGCTATGCTGTGGTAATTGATTGTTCTTTTAATCTGTGATCATAGCATATAAATATGCTTTGCAAAAGTCATGTTTTAATAGACGTGCCTTTTCATATTTAAATAGACACAACCCTTAGGTCACTTGATGCATTAGCATAAGCGACTGTTAACAACAGTCGCTTATGTTAATGCATAAGAGACCAATTTGTATAATGATCGCAGTTCAACCAAAACCAAGTCATTAAGTATTATTAATGACATCGACTCATTAGTTGATACTTACACGTTAATATAAACATCAAACATAGTTCATTTACTCCAATGTGATATTAATATATATTGTTATGTTATTATCATTATTATATTTCATCAATATAATAATGATAATAAGATAATAATAATATAATCACAACTCTTCTTCATAATCAATGTATACTATAATATATATATATATATATATATATATATATATATATATATATATATATATATATATATATACACAAATGAAGCTATACCTTAACAATCAAGAGAAAAAAGAAGAAGAGAGGAAAAAGATATACAATCGCAGAGAAAGCAACGGGGGCAAAAAGAGTTTGAAGAAAGAGACAATATGATAAACTACAACTGATTGAATATCTTGAAGGAAAGTTTGACAATGAAAAGGATAATTGAAAGATAGTGATTGATGATCACTAAGCTACTAAAGTGTATGTAAGATAATTAAATCAGTTAATGTATTGTCATTGATGTCAACTAGTTTTGACTGTACTTATCATGATGGTTACAAACATCTTAAGAAGGAAAATGGTAAAGAAAAGAGATATCTACATGAAGATGAGATGGATGAGAAACATATGGATGTGGTATACATTGGGTAACTTATTGATGAGTCTATGGCATTATGTTGATGAATTGATTGTATCACATGATTCTATTATGTATTTAGATCAAGACTGGACAAGTGTATGTGGTTGGTAAATGAAGATTTCAGTATACACTGAGAAAGTGTAGTGTATACCGAGTATAGTATTAACCGAGCTAGTTATCACCAACGCATTATGGTATTGACCGAGTGAAAGAAATAAATAGAGTTTGTTGAAGCTGACTAAAAATGATGAGTTGGACAATTATTTATGATTTTGAGGTAAAAGATAATGTTAGTTATTGTAGATGAGGTGAAATCCAATCTGTTAGGAATAGGCGTAGATAGTCAAATATTTAATCTATTCTAACATATAAATCAGACAAAAAGAAGGACTTCACAACACCACCTCAGATTGAGCCAAAACGGGAGCACGCAAGCCCCATTTGATTTTCTCATTTTATGAGGATGTGGGTGTACTCTGAAGACACAATGAAATCATCTCCAATGCATGTAAAGGTAGATTGAGCTCATTTGCAAGCTAAGGAGACCCCAAAATGGCACAAAATCAGGTATGGGAAACCTTTTTTTCCCCTAAGGATCCAAGAGTGCAATGGATGAGATGCAAATTTAAAGCTATGATGAAGATACAAGATTCATTTTAACCTTAGATATTTGATATGATATGGGTTGAAAAAGATTAAATATGCTTCAAAGAAACCATATTAATCCATTACGCTTATACTAAGATGAGTTAAACAACTTGGAAATGAAGCAAATCTAACAAATACTAGTAAATACTATTAAGATCTAGATGCAATTTAACATTATGTCTATGATATGAAATGAAAGAGTGAATTGGTGAAATGCTCTTGGAAGAGAGACTATTTATAGGATTTGAAGAAGGGCTTGGGCTAGAAAGGGTAGTTAGGGTCAGAGTCAAGGTTAGGGGTAGAGTTAGGGGTATGGTTTAGAGATATGGTCAAGGGGATAAGGGTTAAGGGTTTCTCACACATGTGTGAGAAATACTAGGGAGGTGTGCCTAGGGAACAATGGTAGAAGATAAGACATATGCTCTCATTTATGGTTGTAAGAGCCTTAAATGAGGGTGTAAGGAGCCATTAATGAGCATGTAAGGCTCATTAATGAGGGTGTTGACCAGAAGGCAAAGGATGAGGGTTTAGACTAAGAGGATTAGGAATCACCCTCTAAGAAGGTTTAGGGAGTGATTAGGAAAGTGAGGATAGGTTTAAAGTTTTCTAGAGGATTTCTAGAGTTTTAGGGAATTAGAAATAATTAATTTATTTAAAGGGTTTTGAGACATAATTTATTAAATAATTAATAAATTGGAGGGAATATTATTCAAATTGGATTTAAATTCTTTTAGGAGGGATTCTTTAATTAAATGACTTTAATTAAAACAAAAGAAGGGATAATGACAATAAAAAATAATTAATTAATTAATTAATAAATGATGATGTCATCAGGTCTTTTGTCAACTAAAATAATCTTAATGGACAAATGGATTTTTTAAGTGTCTACATTTTGCCCCTCTTTGATGCGATGCCACAAGTGGCGTCGAGTCAAAGGAAAGAAAATAAGATTCCCCAGGCTAGAATAGAAGATAAGGGGTTGTGCCCCCTCGAGAAAATAACGCAAAGAGGAAACTTTGTGGAATTTTCTTGAAAAGGATGCAAAGAGGAAGGGCAAGGATGAGGAGGGATGATAAGGGGGGGGGGAATAAATAGAAGACCTTCCATGAGAAAAGATGCATGAATGCAACATGATATTAAATGCAAGATGAAGCTATATGAAGGATGCAAGATGCAAGATTAATCTATATATAGCTAGTGGGATTTGGGGATTTCATTATGTAAATGTGGAGAGCACAACCTAGTTTGATATAGAAATGCTAGAGACTTGCGAAGGTTACTGGAAACTCAAGACCTTGTCACTAGTATTTCATAGGACTGACGCTAAAAGACACACAAGAGTTGTCCCAACATCATGCATGAATCCAGGAGGCATGGTAGAAACTATTGTCCTGCATTTTGTCACCACAAAATGTAACCTAACAGTACCAAACTTTTGAACTCCATTTCATGTTTCTCTATGTTGATTCACTATTTAATTAGCCAATATTGATCGATTAGTTGATCTCAATTTGATTAGTGAATCCTTATGCTGAAGGTTTTTGTCAAGTCTTTTCCATTTTTTCAGTTTATCTTCCTATACTTAATTTTTGAATCCTTCAATTTCCTTTGGTGTGTTTTTTAGTGTGTTTTTAGTTGCTTTTGGTCATTTTGTTTCGTCCAATCTCTTGCTTTTGGTTTTCCCTTCGATTTGATCTATCATAGGGGTTAATTGAACATTTCAATCAAAAGATATGGTCATTTAAGTGCCCAAAAAGTGGACTCTCCAAGCTCAACTGCATATTTAAAAAAATAAATGTTATTTTCTATAGTTGAGTTGCACTTTTTTTAAAATATAATATTTAATCACTTTATGTTATGTTTTTAAGTTACTTTATCACTTAAATTTATAACTTAAGTGATTAAAGTGCATTTTATGATATATTTTTATGTTGAGTTGCTTTTTAATTTTTCACTTAAGTGACTATATTACTTTATTGTTATATTTAAATGTTGAGTTTTACTTTATGTTTTAAATAACATATAAGTTTATATTACTTTATAAAATAGTATGTATTTATATATTTTGTGTTAATAGTTATTTTGGACCCTTTAAGTGATATTACACTCAACATTTTAAATAGACATGTGCTTAATTATTCACTTAAGTTGTGTATAGCAACAACATGTCACCAATCTCCTATAAAACATGCATTTGCATCTAGAGAGTGAGATTTGCATGTAAAGTAAAAAAAAAAACACGCATGCATCTAGAGAGTGAGATTTGCATGTAAAGTAAATAATAAAACATGCATATGCATCTAGGGAGTGAGCTTTGCATGTAAAGTAAAAAATAAAACATGCATTTGCATGTAAAGTAAATAATAAAACATGCATTTGCATCTAGAGAGTGAGCTTTGCATGTAAAGTAATAAATAAAACATGCATGCATCTAGAGAGTGAGATTTGCATGTAAAGTAAATAATAAAACATGCATATACATCTAGATAGTGAGCTTTACATGCAAAAAGGGTAAAACTTGTTTAAAATATGCCTTTGCATATATGTAATGCCTCTCCAAGAGTCCACTTTACATGTAAATGACTTTTACATGTCTTTTTCTTTACATGCAAATGTCTCTCTAGAGTGCGTTTTACACTTGGGTTATTTTAAAATATTTTCAAAGTAAAAAATAAAACATGTCATTGCATCTTGAGAGTGAGATTTTTATTTTTATCAAAAACATGACATGCAATAGCACTTCTAGAACCCGTTTTTGCTTGGGAAGTGTTTTTTATGCCAAAATAACTCATGCATATGCACTTGGAGAGTGCGTTTTGGCTGGGAGTGTCTTTTCAAGTCAAAAATATGAATATGTAAGTGCATCTCAAGAACCCATTTTTGCTTGAGAAGTCATTTTTTGTGCCAAAAACGTGACATGCATATGCATGTATAGAGTGCATTTTGGCTGGAAATGTGTTAAGGAAGTAAAAAATATGAAAAACTTCACATGCGCTTGCACTCTAAGGGTGCTTTTTGGCCGGGAATGAAATTTCAACTAAAAAAAACATGCAAAATAAAACATGTCTTTGCATGTGTAGAACCCTTTTTTTCTTTGCAAGCCCAATGCATGCCAAAATAACATATGTCATTACACTTGTAGAGTGCGTTTTGGCTGGAGGTCTCCATTCATGCTCAAAACACTTGCAAACTTTGCATGTAAATACATCTAGAGGTTGCATTTTTACTCAAGAGACATTTATATGCAAAATAACTCATGCATTTGCATCCCAAGAGTCTGTTTTACTCCCAAATACGTGTTCTTCATCCAAGAGCATATTTTTTGCATTATCAGCCCAAAATGATTTGTGCAAGGGCATCATTTGAATGCATTTCCATTAAAAATGCCTAGAAAGATTGATTGGAAGGGTTTGTAAACTTATTTTTTGATCAAATGCGAAGTTTGTTGTTGCATGTTGAGAGCATTCTTGGTAACTTGGAAATAGTCAAAGATTTTTGAGTTGTTGGATGATCAAGAAGAAGAAGAAGGAAAAATTTTGAATCGAGAAGAAGAAAGGCTTTTCCCAGCCATTTCCAAGATCAGAAAAAGACCTAAGATCGAGGTTCTTGCATTTTCAAGAAATCTTAACCTAGAAGAATTGATCAACTAGATCAATAAATGTGAAGAATATTTTGAGTATGAAGATATTGAGGATCCTGATAGGGTCAAATTCATGAAGGCTAGACTGAAAGGTCATGCGAAGATCTGGTGGCAAGAGATTCAATTAGAGTGAAATAGAAGAGGGAAAGATAAAATCACAAGATGGGATCAAATGGTGGATAAATTGAAGTGGCAGTTCATTCATGTTGATTATGAGCTTGACCTACTGAAGAAGATGCAAAGTTTGAAGTAGGCAGGAAGATCTATTCAGGAGTATACAAAAGAGTTCTATCGAATCCTCATCAGAACAAGCCATGCAGAAGCTAACAAGAAGAAAGTTGCCCATTACCTTAATGGGTTAAGGTCGAGCATTCAGGAGGAGTTGAATTTGGTTCAAATAAATAGTATTGAAGAGGCATACCATTTTTCTATAAAAGTAGAGGAAAAGCTGAACAAGAAGTTCAAGAGTAGACAAAATGGAAGGGGTTGTGGTGGATGACCTGGTGGACGGTCATATGGAGGCTGAAATGAAGATCTAAAAAAGAAGGATGAGGCTAGTAGCAGTCAAAATCAAAGAGGAAAAAATTCCAATCATTTCCAAGATCAGAACAATAGAGATCAGAGAGGAAGAGGAAGAGGACAAGGTTCAGGAAGAGGAGGCTTCCGTGGAACATGTTTTCACTGTGGAGAAGGTCATAGGGCATTTGAATGTCCTCAATGCCAAGGAAGGATAGATAGGAGGAATGAAGGCCAGCCCAGAGTTGCACATGTAGATGAAGATGCTCAATGATCAAATTTACAAGATGCTAAAAGAGGAGAAACGCTGATTAACAGAAGAGTCCTACTGAGTGGTGAGAATGAACCTGAACAAAGGAGGAGCTTGTTTCACACTAGATGCAAGTGTGAGGGAAAATGATGTGATGTGATTATTGATAGTGGAAGCACTAAAAATTTGGTGTCAAAAGAGATGGTGACAAAGTTGAAGCTCAAGAGACAGAAACACCCACATCCATATCAGATTGCTTGGGTGCAGGATGACCGCAAGGTCATGGAAGTGAACAGTGCCTAGTAAAGTTCAAGATTGGTAGGTACCAAGATGAGGTACTATGTGATATCATATCTATGGATGCATGTCATATGTTGTTGGGTAGACCATGGTAGTTTGACAGATGTGCTATACATGATGGTTGTGCGAATACCTATTCCTTGACAAAGGATGGAGTGCGACATAAGCTAAATCCATTGAAGGAGACCGAAGAAAAGGTATGTGGTAATGCAAAAATAACATTTGTTGATGGAAGAAAATTCCTAGATGGTATGAGGCATGAGCATGTGTATTTTTCTTTAATTCCAAAAGCCGGTAAAGAAGAAGTAGAGGATGTACTTGTAGAGGTTGCAAATGTGTTGAATGAGTTTCAAGATATTATATATGATAATGTACCTGATGGATTACCACTAGTAAGGAAGATCATCCATCAGATGGATTTGATTCCAGGAGTCAGTTTGCCAAACAAGGCAGTGCACAGAATGACACCAGCAGAAAGTGAAGAGTTGAACAAATAAGTGCATGAGTTGTTATAGAAGGGATTGATTTGGGAGAGCCTGAGTCCATGTGCTATACCAGCGGTATTAGCACCAAAGAAGAATGGAGAGTGGAGGATGTGTACAGATTCTAGAACAATAAATAAGATCATGATCAAGTACAAATTTCCATTGCCACGAATGGATGATATTATGGACTGTTTGAGTGGAGCTGTGTATTTCTCAAAGATAGATCTGAAGAGTGGATATCACCAGATTCAAATCAAAGAAAGAGATGAATGGAAGACTGCCTTCAAGACAAAGGAAGGACTATATGAGTGGTTAGTCATGCCTTTTGGGCTAACCAATGCACCGAGCACTTTCATGCGGCTCATGAACGAGGTTCTGAAATAGTTTCTAGGTAAGTTTGTCATTGTGTACCTAGATGATATTTTGATCTTTAGTAAGAAATTGGAAGAGCATATGATGCATATTTGTATGGTGTTTCAGAAGTAAAGAGATGAGAAATTGTTGATTAATTTGAAGAAGTGCAGTTTTGTGAAGAAAGAGTTAGTGTATTTGGGATTTTTAAATTCAGCAGAAGGTCTAAAATGGACCCAAAGAAGGTACAAGCTATCCTTTAATGGCCTACTCCAAAGAGTGCTACTGAGGTAAGATCTTTTCATGGTCTAGCTAGTTTTTACAGAAAGTTTATCAAAAATTTCAGCAGTATTTATGGTCCCTTGACTGAAACAATGAGAGGGGATAGAAAAGAGTTTAAGTGGACTAATGGGGTAGAAAAGAGTTTTCAATTGTTGGAACAAAAAGTTACAAAACAACCTATTTTAGCACTTCCAGATTTTAATAAGGTGTTTCAAGTAGATTGTGATGCTAGTGGTACTGCAATAGGAGCTGTTATGAGCCAAGAGGGTAAACCTATTGCTTATTTCAGTGAGAAGTTAAATGATGCCAAGAGAAAATATTATGTTTATGATCAGGAATTTTATGCTATAGTTCAGGCATTGAAGAAGTGGAGACACTATCTTCTTCCTAAGGAGTTTGTTTTGTATACTGATCATCAAGCTTTGCAATATTTGAATAGTCAAGGAAAGTCGAATCAAAGGCATTTGAAATGGGTTGAGTTATTGCAGAGTTATACATTTATTTTGAAACATAGAAGTGGAAAGTCTAACAAGGTTGTAGATGCGCTTAGCAGAAGGAAACTATTGCTGACAGAGTTGCAGATTAAGGTGGTTGGGTTCAAGGAACTCAAGAATTTGTATCCAAAGGATCCTGATTTTGGTGAATCTTGGAAAGCTTGTAAAGAACCTGTTACTCTAGATAGGATGAAGTGGCTGGATTTTATCATCTGGATTATATGCTATTTAGAGGGAGTCAGTTGTGCATTCCATGAAGTTCTATGAGGGAGAATATCATCAAAGAGAAGCATAGCGGAGGATTGGCTGGACATTTTGGTTGTGATAAAACCCTTGCTTTGGTCAGTGAGAATTATTATTGGCCATAGTTGCAACAAGATGTCAAGAAGTTTGTACAGAGTTACAGAGTATGTCAAATGGTGAAAGGAGTGAAGTAGAATATAGGGTTGTATCATCCATTACCTGTACCAGAGAAGCTTTGGGAGGATATCAGTATGGACTTTGTTCTTGGTTTACCAAGGACACAACGGGGACATGATTCAATTTTTGTAGTAGTTGATAGATTTTCAAAGATGGCACATTTTGTTCCCTGCAAGAAGACTAATGATGTTGTTCATGTAGCAGAATTATTTTTCAGAGAAGTGGTGAGACTACATGGTTTGTCAAAGAGTATAGTTTCAGATAAGGACACTAAGTTCATTGGATATTTTTGGCATAAATTGTGGAAGAAGTTGAAGATAGATTTGAAGTTCAGTTCATCACATCATCCACAAACTAATGGACAGACAAAGGTGGTGAATAGGAGTTTGGAAAATTTGCTGAGATGTTTGGTTGGAGATAAGCCAACAAGATGGGATTTGATTTCACCACAGGTAGAATTTGCATATAATAATTCTGTCAATAGGAGCACTAATAAATCACCATTCCAGATTGTATATGGGAGTAGTCCCAGAAATGCATCTGAGTTGAGAAGGATAGATCAAGGAGAAATAAGTAGTGCTGAAGCTGAGGATTTTGTAGAACATTTGAAGAACATCCATGAGGAGGTGAGGAAGCATATAACCAAGATGAATGTGCATTATAAGGCTAAGGTAGATGAGAAAAGGAGGCATAAGGAATTTTAGGTTGGAGATGAATTCATGGTTCATTTGTGGAAGGAAAGATTTCCAGTTGGTACATATAACAAGCTGAAAATGAAGAAGTTTGAGCCATGTAAGATACTAAAGAAGCATGATTCAAGAAATACATATGAGGTCAAGTTGCCTACTGAGCTGAATATTTCACCAGTGTTTAACATTTTAGATCTAACAGAGTATCATGAGGGAGGTGTTGAAGATGAGATCACAACAGTACAGTGGAGTATTCTAGCAACTAGTTCAGATACCAAAGAGATTGAGGATATACTAGATAGTCATGTTGGCAGAAGCACAAAGAACGGGACATATGAAGAATATCTGGTCAAGTGGAAAGGATGACCTGTTGAAGATTCATCATGGATGAAAAAGGAGGAGGTTAACCACCTTGGTTTTCCTCTACACACCTGAGACGTGATGGGGTCACTTCTCAAATTACCCTGGGTGTCTGATGCAGGAGCATCCTAGGTGTAAGAGCAATCTTGCATCACCCAAAAATATTTATGTTTTTGTATTCAATAAGGGCTATCTTGTGCAGAGCTGCTAATTATGGAAACTTTTTGTTTTTAGTAAGTTGGTCATAAATCTCAGAATGTTCTGATTTTACATGTGGAGGTTCATCTCAATCATATCAGCCTGCCAATAAATTTCATGGCTAGATCAGGTCTAGTTTTGAAGATATTGAAGATTTTCGGTATTGGCAGCAGGGTACAGAAACTTTGAACTCAGTTTTGAAGTCTTTAGAGGCTCCAAATGAGGTTGAAAACTTGGGTGATAGGCGCTTGCATGAGTCAAGCCTGTAGAGCGCTTCGTGGCCTTTCCAAAATGGGGTTATAATAGTCAATTGGGTCAACTGGTGATGACTTATGGTCTCTGGAAGTTGGGTCACCTGAAATGGCAGAAAATAATCTTCCTTCAAAATTTATGTTCAGGTTTCAAAATTTATTTTGAGCCGACTCTGATGTAATAAATTGAAAAATAAAATAATTCTAATTTTGGTCGACCCTAAGGGATAAATTTTTGGAACCTTCTCAGACGGTGGAAAATGCCTATATAAAGAAGGCTCGTAGTGTTGTCCAGGGTAGTTTTGGGTATTGATTCAAGGCTTTTTCCTATAGAATATTGTAAGGGAATGCCCATGTGGCTTTGCATATTGTAATTCTAAAAGTTTGTAATTCCACATTTGTGGAGATAATAAGAAGCCAATTTTCTTTTCTTGCATATTGTTGTTGTTTCTCTATTTCTGTTATGTGTTTGTGGTATTAAGGGGAGCACCCTTCATCAAAAGGTGATATTTCAACTTAAGACATTCAATTTGTGAATAGGCTCAATGTTATTATGGGAGTCCAATTCAGCCATAGGTGGATCAAACTCGATAGGTTCATCATTTTGCTCTAGACTTACGTTGGGTTCAAGTGCATATTGGTGAATAACATCAACATGTTTCTTTGTAATAAGCTCATCTTCTTCTGGAATGGCTCCCCATTCATAGTCATTAGATTCCTTATTTATGCCTCTAGGAAATCTAAGAACATGAGTAAAGTCAGGATGAATACCCCAAGAAGGGTTACCCTCAGATTCTGATTTGAATTCATACTCATGAGAATTTGTCTCAGAATAACTACCACCTTCCTCTTCTTGATTAATTTCAAGATTAGTTGGTTCTTATGTTGCAACTATCTCTTGATTGATAGTAAGTTCTTGTGTTTCTACTACATTAATTCTTTTGATTGGATCATCTTTATTATCAAGAAGGTCTTTGATCTCTTTAGGCAATTTTTCATAGGGGATGAGTTATGAGCTGTCTGAATCACTATTTGATGGTTCAGTTTCTTCCTTCTTAAGAAGAGGTTCTCCTAGTGCAATCTGATTTATGACATGAGATCAATTACCTTTAAGGTGGAAGGGTTTCTTTTTAAAGCCTAAGCCAACAGTATCTTTGTTTTCCCTACCAGTATGTGAAATAGGTGTTATGAGACCTTTTCCTCTAACTCCTAGAGGTCCTTTACCTGAATATCCCATCTTAGCTATTAATTTATCTCCTGGGCCATATGCCTTGGAAGGGATATTGGATACTATAGAGTCACTAGTTTGAACCGCTTGAGATTCAGGTTCATCTTTGTATAGCCATGCAAGCATAGCTTCATCCTCTGAAAATTCTTGCTTGGAGACTTGTTCTTCTACAAAATTCTTTTTATATGCCTCAAGAGGTTCTTTAGAATCTGGTTTGGATTGTTTCAAAGATTGTCCATAAGACTTAGGTGAGATAGGGAGAGATGTCAAAGATAAGACTGGCTCCATAGTATATTCTCCCATACTATTTTCTTTGATATTAACCTCTTTTGCAAGATCTTCCATTTTAGATGTGGATGCTTCTTTAGTTGGTTCAATGGAAGATTCTTTGTTATTAGGCACAAGTTTATATGCACTTTCCTTCAATGTATTGCAAGTGGTGGATATGTCTGCTAGAATAGTGACCTCTACTCCTTCATAAGGAAATTTTAAGCATTGGTGGAATGTAGAAGGAATAGCCTTCATCTCATGTATCCATGGTCTCCCTAGAAGAATGTTGTAAGCTAAAGGTAGATCAAGAACTTGACATATAGTATCTCTGATAACTGGACCTACTCTAATAGGTAAGACAATGGTGCCTTAAGAAGATCTTTCTTATTCATCATAGACTTTTATAGTTATTTTCTTTCTAGGATCAATAGCCAATTTTGAAAATCCCAATTGTGTGATCAAGCTGTAAGAACAAATGTTTAGGCCAGTGCCTCCATCTATCAACACATGTTTGACTGTACGATTCTGGATCAAGACTTCTATATGCAAGGGCTGGTTATGTGGGTGACTCAAGGAGTTGTCATCTTCCTCTAAAAAGGAAATATACTATGGAGACATAAGATGTCCAACTATAGTTTGGAACCTATCTAAATCAAGGTCAACAGGAACATTGGATCTGAGCAAAGCTTTGTCTAGAATAGCTCTATGAGCTGGAGATATCTGAAGCAACTCAAACATGGAGATTTTTGCATTAGTGTGTTGGAGTTGTTGAACAATGCTATAAGATGTTGGCCTCATATCTTTAGGATTGGAAGATTTAGAATTAGCCTTCTGTTTGGAAGCAGAAGAAAGATTGAAGGGTATCTTAGGTACATTTGATGAATCTGGGATTGGTCTGTTCAGATGTGCCTGAGCTTGTGATCAGGTAACTACATTAGCTGAAGGATGATCTCTATCTCTTCATACGATTGTGATGACATTGCAATGCTCAAAGAGACAAGGTTCAACCATATTGATAACAACATTATTTCCAAGGTAAGCATAATTGACCTTTGCCCCCATATTAGGCTAAGAAGATGAAACTTCTTGACCATGTTTCAGAAATGGTTCTGTGAATGTCGTATGATCATTATTGCTCTTATGATTATCAATGGTGATATCTCCCTTATCAATCAAATCTTGAATAGTATGTTTCAAGCGTAAGTAGTTATTAGTTTTGTGACCTTTACCCCAATGGAAATCATAGAATTCATTCTCTCTCCACCATTTTGGTTTAGGATCAGAATCAGATTGTCAGATCTCAAGCAAAGAGATGATATTATTAGCTAGCAGAGTTCTCATAGCTGATTCTAAAGATTCTCCAAGAGGAGTGAACATTTGTTTATTATCAACGGACCACTTTTTATACTCTGGCTTCTTTTGAGATGATTCAGGTACCTTTTGTTCTGAAGCTTTTATGGCTTGGGTACCAATAGTTAGATTGAAAGCTGGTGCCTTTTGTGGGGCATGGATAGTATCAAGAACACCATCAGTGACAATGCCTTTATTCTTGTTCCAATTTTTGTTCTTGTCTTTAGAACTAGATCCTGATTCGTACTTGTCCTTTTGAAGTGTGATTTCTCCTTTTTTCACAAGTACCTTTTCAATTTTGATCGCATTGTCAACCATTTTATCAAAAGATGTATGATCTTGCATTTGTAAAGGGTAGTTGATCTCTGGGATAAGATTATTGATGAAGATTTCCATTTTCTCAGTTTCGAGAATAGGCCTAGCATATAGAGAGAATTTCTTCCTCCATCTTTTGAGAAATGTCAAGAACGGTTCACCTGGATATTGTTTGAGATTGCAGATATCGATCATGGTGACTGGATGTTGAATATTATAGGAGTATTGTTGATAGAATAATTTTATCAAATCTTCAAAATTTTTGATAGTAGAAGGAAATCTAGAGAACCAATGAATGGTTGCTCCCCCTAGAGATCGAGGGAAGAGATGCATTAGATAGGTTGGTTCGTGGATGAATTCCATAGATTGTGTACAAAATTCTCTGACATGATCTTGGGGATCCAAGTGTCCATCATACTTATCATAATTAGGCATCTCCACTCTTTTTGGGAATGGTGGCATGTACAAGTCTTTGTCAAATGGAAAAGGACATAGGGCCTCCATGGAGAACTCCTTGGGTTCCTTTTCTTTCTCAAGGTTATTAAGTTTGACTTGCATGGCATGCATTTGTTTCATCATAGCTGTGAGTGGATTTTCTTCCTCATGCGTAATGATATATTCAACATTAAAGTTGGGAGGAATTTTAGCTCCTTGATGAGCTAATTGTAAAAAGTATGCTTCTCTATCTTCTTTCAAGAAATGCTTCATCATTCGTTTGAAGTTATCATCATTTTGATATTTAGCAATTTCTTCAAGTGTGGGTTCTTGATCTGCACCATGTTGAGATTGAGCTCTTTGAGAGCCAAAGTTTGTCCCTTCTTGAGACATGGTAGGAGTTCTATCTGGGATAGATTGATGTGGAGTTTGTTGATTACCTTCGTGAGTTGATGAAGGAGGAATGTGACTAGTTTTCAATCACAAATTGCCAAGACCATCGTCTTCGTAAAGACCAGAATTGTAGAGTTGCTCAAAAGTTGGACTTTGGATCTGAGTCAAAGGTAAAGTATGAGATATTTCCCCAGATTTCTTGTGAGAGGAAGCTCTAGTTTCCACCATTAACCTTGGGTGAAATAGAAGAATATGATGAAGACAACTGAAGAAAGATCTGATTCAAGAAGATCAAATGACACAACCTTGTCAAGGTTTGGTTGATTGAAGCTTAGATTAGACGTAGATGAAGGAGATTGTGCCTTAGATGTATGGGTAGATTCCCAAAAGATAGTGGACACGAGTTCACAACACTGAGTCATTTTGATGATTGATTGAAGATTGATAGTTATGACAAGGTTTTGACACAAGATGATAAAGACTCAAATTGATTAAACAAAAGGCTGAATCAGATTCAAAAAGGCCACTTTAGGAAAATGATTGGATTCTCAATAATTGCTTCTTTGTTCCTAACACAGTGATTTGTTTGATAGATTCTGGAAATAGGCTGGAAAAGCTGGGTCTCTAGCAATTCTGACAACTTTTCAAAATTTCTCAAATAACTTTCTACAGGCTCGTACAATAGTGGGTATAGCATGAAATGACAATTAACAAGCTCATACAATAGTTGACAACAGAAAAATTGACTTTTGAAAATGAGTGGCAGTAAAACTCGTATGACAATGTACCTAATACCATACAATAATCTGGGGGTTATGAAATGACAATATCCAAAAGTCGTATGACTTTCTGACTTTACAAAATGACTGTTGACTCCAGAAAGGTGTTTTACTTCAATTTTTGCAAATTTTTGGGTTTTCAATTTTAGATTGTTTGCAAATTTCAATGTCCAGATTTGAGGATTGTAATAGATTTATTTGTTTTCAATAACCAGATAGATAAGCAAGCACACAAAATAGCAAGCAAGTGATTTCAAGCATGTCTGAAAACAATGAATAAGGGCAAAAGCAACCTTGTGCATGAACAATCAAGTGACTTATTTGTGCTAATCTTTAGAATTGCTAATTGTGTATGTTCCAAAAAGTTTTGTAATAATGCACATATTCCTAAAAAATGAAAATTTGGCCTCACTAGGGTTTTTAGTAATGGTTTGACTCTGCAACTTTTATGATCCAAGAGGGCGAACTCCAATCCAAGTGCACCGGGGTTTTGACACAGTCCGAGAACTTAATCTTCAAGATCTACTAGGGAGATCTGATAGCCCAACAAGAGACCACACCTATGGAGATTTCTTCCAACGAGACATTTATATAGCGGTTGTCACTACCACGGCGAAAATGGCTATTACCGCTTGAGGTTTCATCAACGTGGTTGACCCAATTAAGGGAATGTCCACTATGGTTAACCCTCTCTAAAGGTGACTCACAAAATATACCACATGGAGACTGATTCCAGATTCAAGGATTTGAGTTTCTGTTACTACCCAAAAAGGGAGTAGAGCATAATCCTCTAGCCTTTTCACTTTTAACCCAAACAAAGCAGACAGATTAATCCGACACACTAAGACCAAAATTATCTCACAAAGATCTATGACGTCAACCCCTTATGATCTATCAACCTCTCCAGAGAGAGAATGTATCAATCAAAATTTGAAGACATGCAGATCTAGTAGAACGTGAGATGCCCTCAGTATCCTCCCTACCTACAAGGGTTCCTTCATTGAGAAGAGTTTCACTGGAAACTCACTCTCTCAAGAGCCACAAATAGTGTTCATAGGGCCTATTTACTATGTGTAACAAAGATGCTGAAAGAAAATCTATGTTCATTTTTAGAGCCCAAATGAAATGTGTGATATGGAAAAGAAAGGCACTCAAAGCTAGACACGTAAGATGTTTGTTTTAATCCAAATCAAAATGTTATCAGCTGAAAAGATTACCTAAATTCCTTGCAATGTGTTTAGTATATTCTTACCTATTTTTAGAAATTCTTGTACTTTTTCTAATCAAAAACCAATCAAAATCAATCAAAAATAGATAATTTCAATTGTTACGGTTAGCTGTTAGTCGAAATCTGAAAACCAAATCTAACAAACTACTTGAAAAAGTGAAACAACAATTGAACCCTGGCACTAAAACTCATACGATAGTGGGTTACCTCCCAGAAAAAAATGTAGAAGCTCGTACAACAATAGGTATCAGATCAATCGACAATAGAGCTTCCAGGCGATAGTGGGTTTCTGCTTGTGCGATCCTCGATCAAATCAACTATCATATGATAGTGGGTATCTCTTGGTATGAGTTTCTGACAAAACTCATACGAAAATTGTATAGACAAAGAATAAAAATCATAGCTGGGAATAGAAAAAGATAAGAAAATGATAGAAATTGATAAAATTTTGAACGGAAACCCATTTTAGGGCCCCACGGTGGGTGCCAGAAGTGTGTGTGTGAATTTTGTACCTGATCTGTGGACACAACACTTCAGTAAAACATTAGAGGTTAGCTAAAATTGAAATCGTGCAAAAAATGAAAAACTAAACTAACCAGGCGATTTACTGCCTTCTAGTAGATGTGAGTATGTATTCTCAGATTATACCAAGATCAGTGACCTTGATGACACCTAAATGAAGGATTTGAATGCAAAATCTGGATATGAATTAGATGCAAATTATTCTATTTTTTTGGATTTTCTATGCAATTATGATAATGAAAACTTGATATGAATCTATGCCAATATGAAATTTGATATGCTAAAATGATCTAACAATAATATTCTAAATGATATGGATACTATGCAAAAACAATGAAAATCTCACAACAACTCGAATTCTCAAGATCGATTCTTCAGTCTCCAATTCAACAACGTGAGTGTGCAATTTGTGGATGATGGATCTCAAATGAAGAGCTGAAGCCTTAATTTATAGAAATCTAGGGCTTTGGAGGTGCATAAAAAAAGCCATAAATCACTCAAATAACTCAGGTTGATTTTTGAGTTATTTTTAAATAAAGCATAATTAACTCACAAAAACATGCAAAAGCAAAGTTTAACTCAAAATAGAGTTTAGATTTAATTGATAATTGATAGTTGTCTGCTTTTTTGATTGTGCATGATTTATTTATGAATTAATTTAATAATAAAGTGATTTCTTTCCAACTCAACTGATTTTGAAAAATAAAACAATTGATTTATGGGTTAATCAATTATTTTTCAAACTTTTATTCAAAAACAATATTATTAAAAATTGACAACTTGCTTTAATTAATTAAATAAGAATTTAATCAATTATTCATAGGATTTTGGATTTATTGTCAAAATTAAATAATACAATTTAGGAATAAATAGAATTAACTTCAATTAAACAATTAAGTGGCAGAATTAAATCTAATTAATTAAATATTGAGAATATTCAATTAATCAAACTTTAGGATAAATAGGATTTATCGCCAAATAATCATTAAATTAAAGATAATTATGATAATTAGGAATATTACTAGGAATATTCCCCAATGCAGAATTTAGGATAATCAATTAGGATTCGATGATGTTCAGACGTGCCTTAGGTTAGGACTTCGATGTCGATTTCATTTGATATGATGATGTTAGAGGTTAATAAACCTATAGCCCATTTTTGGGGTATTACAAAGATAAGAAGTATTCTTCTTATGACCTTGAGATGTATGCACTAGTTCAGGCCTTAAGGAAATGGAGGCATTATTTGCTTCCCAAGGAGTTCATAGTCTATTCAAACAACCAAGCTCTAAGTTTCTTGAACTCTCAAGAGAAACTCAGTCATAAGCACATGAAGTGGGTTGACTACTTGCAAACATACACATTTAACATCAAGAATAAGAAGGGAGTACTAAACAAGGTGGTAGATGCCTTGAGTAGAAGAGCTCTCACTATCCAAGAGATACAATTGAAGAGCATGGGAATAGATCACTTCAAAGATCTATATGCTGATGATGAAGACTTTGTAGACATTTACAAGGTATGTGTTGAACATAGGAATCATTTTGATAGCAAATGTGTTGAATATACTTTGCAAAGTAACCTTTTATTTAAGGGAAGTCATCTATGTGTTCCTAGAGAGTCTATAAGAGAGAATTTGATTCAAGAAAAGCACAATGGTGCATTGAGTGGTCACTTTGGGATCATTAAGACACAAGAACTTGTTCAAAGGTTCTACTTTTGGCCTAGATTGAACATTGATGTAAGGAAGTATGTTGAGAGTTGCATTGTGTGTCAAAAGGCCAAAGGAACGTTTTCAAATGCAAGCCTATATCAACCACTACCTATTCCCACTAGACCATGGGAATGCTTGAGCATGGACTTTGTAGTTGGATTACCCAAGAGAAGACAAGGAATGGATAGTGTCTATGTAATTATGGACAAATTTAGTAAGATGGCTCATTTTGTGCCATGCAAGACAACCAATGATGCCAGCCAAATAACTTCTCTATTCTTCAAAGAGATAGTCAGGATACATGGGTTACCCTTGAGCATAGTGTCAGATAGAGACACCAAGTTTATGAGTCACTTTTGGAAGCCTCTTTGGCAAAGATTAGGCACCAATTTGTCCTTTGGATCTACATACCATCCTCAAATAGATGGTCAAAATGAGGTGGTAAATAGGATCCTTGGAAATCTTTTAAGATGCTTGAACAAAGAATAGGGTCAACAATGGGATCAATTGATTAGACGGGCTGAGTATGCATACAATGATACTATGAACGGGCCCATAAGGAAGAGTCCCTTTGAAATTGTAAATGGCCTACATCCTAGAGGAGTCTATGAGCTAAGAGACTTAAAGGATGTAGTTAAGGGAAGTGGATATGCTGATGATTTTGCTTATGCCATGCAAGAGATTCATGATATAGTCAAGAAAACATTGACTGATAACACCATGAAACACAAGACTAAGGTTGATGAGGGTAGAAGAGAAATCCAATTCAATATTGGAGATTTAGTAATGGTGCATCTAAACAAATCTAGACTATAGAAGGGAGTCCCTCACAAATTGCAAATGAGAAGGATAGGTCCCTGTCCTATCTTAGCAAAGTATCGAGATAATGCTTATAAAGTGGAGCTGCCAGAGGATAGTGGATTGTCCCCTATTTTTAATGTTGCAACCTAGTTCTTTATAAAGGAACAACACCTGATCTTGATCAAAGTCTCATTGAAGTTATTCAAGATGTGGATGAGCTCAAATTACCTTCTACATCAATCAAGCAGGCTGACAGCATACTAGATTCAAGAGTCTACAAGAAGACTAGAAAGAAAGAGTACAAGGAACATTTGATTAAATGGCATGGCCAATCTGATGCAGATGCAGTATGGATCAAAGAAGCTAAGTTTAAGAAGTTGGGAGTTGATCCCACCTTACTCAATCCAAGGGTGGATTTAAGTCTTTTGTTTAGGGGAGGATGGTGCAGGAGCACCTAGGAAATCCTCAAAGCCCTTAATTTTTGGCTTGTATCTGACCTTAGCCAAGTCAAATTTGTGAGTTTTATTTGAGGCCTTAATAGGTCATGTGGACTAGGTGAGTTAGTGTTAGAACTAAGGTCACCAATTAGTCATTGTTAGTTGTTTTGGTTAGTTTAGGCTTAGAAGTCTAAAGTTGGGATTTGGGTTATTAATGTGTCCTAAACCCATGAGGGATGTAAAGAAGATTCTTTAAGGTTAATGGTGTTAGTTCATCGAACTACATAGCATAGAGGTCCTATATTCTAGTTGGCCTAATGAATGTAAAATATGACAAAAGTTGTCATGACAACATTTGCAATAAAATGCAAATGTTGCATGCAACTCAGCAACATTGGATTCCCAAAAAGATAGGAGTGGGAAATGAACTAACATGGCCTAAAAAGGTGGAGAATGGCATCTTAGACTCTCTCAGGCTCGAATCCTGAGATAGAGAGTATTGTAAGCAAGTTTGTGAATAGGAGAAGAGCTTTGCAATACTGGTTTTGTGTGATACCCAAGCATTCTTGTGTGACGGTGCACTCATATGCATTGAATACTCTAATTTTGTGTTGGATTTGTGTTGTTAAGATAGTTTTAATTCTTTTTCATTCTTTGTCCAGGTAGTTTAGAGTTAGTTTAGTACCTTGAATAAATTGATTAGAGTTTAGTAAGTTTCCTGGTCCAGTCCAAACCTATTTGTGCTTTTATGGCTCCCCCATGAAATCTAGCCATGGGAACTTCCTAAAGTTGGGTGAATGCTTTAGGGAAGCCAATGTATAGTAGGAATCTAGAGGTAGGTGTTTGGGAGATTCAAGCTACTAATTTAAATGTCATGCCCTAGGCGAGCTTAGTGTGCCCGGTTAGAGGTTTGATAGTGAAGAATTGAAGATTGCATGCAGGGGAATGAAGTACAGTATGGAAAAATCATAGTTCAAGATGGTATATAAGTATATCATGTCATGTTATAAGAATTGAGGATTTATCAATCCATTTGGTTGTTATTCAACCAAGTAATCGGCAAAGTCCTAAAAACTAGGCCTATTGGCCCTATTGGCCCTATATTGTAGGAAGCCTCTGTATGGATGCCCTAGGAACCCAAAACCTTTAGAATCTTTCATAATTTCCAAAAGGGTACTTGAATGTGGAATTTTTTTGTAAGTCTTTTGAGAAGATTTGGCAGGAAATTGAGAAAAGACCCTGTCAAGGGCTACAAGGAACTAGGTCTAATTAGGCCTCCTCAAGGCTAGTTCTTGAACATGATAGAAAAGGGTTTGGAGGTCCACCAAGATGGATCCAAATGGGAACATGTTGAATTTTTTCAAATTATTTGGCACCCCTGCAATCATATTATTAGTTTGTGTGAGAATGGCACTTGGAGCCTTCTAAGTGTGGGAAAGCATTGAAGCAACTTTAAGGTGATTGTCCTTCAAGGTTAAGCACAAGGAGTTTAACTCTTAGAGAAGAGTTTGAAAAGGTCTTAGATTGATCATCTAAGCCTATTGAGATCCTAGAGGAGAATAGGATCCTTGGAGGAAGACAAGCAAGGTCTTCTTAACATTTGTGTGAGCACACCAAGAAGCACATACACCATCGATTCATGTACACATTATGGGAGTAGATGTTAGGCATTTGTTGCTAAGGATGTGACCCTCACAAATGACCTATTGATGATGGTGTTTTCTACAAGACAAGTGTAGGTATGCTTATTTGTGTTTTGACATGTTATTAATTTTAATCACCTAAATCTTATAAAAGTAAATAAATTTTTATTTAGAGAATAAATTAAATTGATATATGAATAATATGTATTGCAGGGTGCAGGAGGTGATACTATGAGCACACCACAAAGTGCTTGTTTGACTAGATGTGCATGGGTAGCTTCAACACCTGAGGTATAGTTTTTTAATATTCATAATAATAGAATAATTTATTTTTGTCAAGATATCTTTTCTTAATATGTTATTTATTTGATGTTTTATAGGGCTTGTCGGGGGTTCAGATGTCCAAAGTTGATGATGTGATGCTTTATGTGATTGACTTTGGCCTAGAGAACTTTGTGGTATCATATTTTTCACACCTCTTGTTTATAATTTTAATCAAACCTATGTGTTATCATATTCATTTCTCTTATGTTAATTTTGTTTCTGCTAGGTTACCCCACTTGGCTCCAAGACACCAAGATGAAAAAATAAATCCTCAAGGACACCCAAAGTACAAAAGGTAATTGAGTACAATTTAAATTTATTTATTGAAATGTATTATGATTAAATATATACATGTATGCTGATCAATGAAAATGTCTTATTTTTTCTGTATACAAAAATAATTGGGTTTTATAGAATTAATGAATGCACTGGATGTTGCTGATGTTCTAGAGTGAGAAGAGGTAACATTTTTATATTCACTTTTGATTGCATTCTTGTTTTTTCAAAATCTCTTATAAATACTTCCTCTATGAATATGATATATGTTATTATTTTCATACAAGAAATGGTCATAGCGGCCTCATCAGTGACGATCCCTTGTAAAAGTACAGGAGAGCTATCTGAGGCTTCGGTATGCATTTTTATGTATATGTTAAACATATGGATTTAGAAATGAGTACATGCATTTTTAATTTTGTAGTGTTTGTCATAAACTTTGGGTTATTAACTTGTGTTAATTGTCTTTTACCTATTACAACTCCCTTCATGACTTCCTACAGACACTTTACCATTCCATTTTGTTAAGAGTCCTCACCCACGAAGGAGACCATCAGCATTACTACACAGCCCAAGTGCAGAAGAAAGAGATGAGGTAATCACAATTCAATTGCCAACAAATTACAATCTAGTATTTAGTTATTTTTTATAGTATTTAGAGATAATATATCTGATTTAGCATTTGAATTACTCTTGTGCAGACACCCAACAAGCCACATACTGCTTCAAAGAGGCTCAATTTTGATGATCCAACATAGTCATAGATATTGATAGAGATTTACAGATCTAGTTGTGGTCATTGAATGACCAATTTTTGTATATATTCAACATTTTTATTATATATATTGACCTTGACATGGCACATGCCACATTTTTGTAATTATTATTGATTTGGAATCTATGCCATTTTTTGATATGTACACGATTATTATTCATTTTTATATATATGAAACTTGATATTCGATCAAATTTGTTCATTGTGTGCATATCATTGTACTTCAAAACTTATTTTTTTGTAATTAATCAAACATGTTTACATTCATTATTTAATATAATAGAATTGAAACATTTTTCTCAAAGTCATTGTGGCATGGATAATGTAATCAAAGTCATTTGTGACTTAATTTGATGTAATAAGGCATGAAAAGACAAAATATGTAATGATTTTATCTATTATGTCAAATTCTCCAAATTGACCAAATAAGGTTCATAGGAAGATGTATATTAATGGGTGGTTTATGTGGTTTCTATTTCTTGTGGATTGTGTTTTGGAACACGTTGATGAAAAGTGTGAAATACCCAATTTTACCAATTTTTCTTAGTGACCCTTAGGGACACTCTAGTCTGGTGTGCTTGCGTACATTTTAGGGACTCTATGGGCAAGATGGAGTTGTCACTAGCATTTACTTGACCAACCTAAGCTAATGGAGCAGATGATTCAATCCCACGGTGAAAGGATTGGAAGATAGCCAATGTTGTTGATTTCAATTGAGTAACATTGCAACTTTTGACATAGACCAAGATAGGATTGCCAAATTAAAATGAAGGGGAATCTCCCAAAAATGAGATGGGTAATTGTTGGCTTCCATAATAGAGTCTTTTAGAACCTAACAATTCATCGATACCTCACACGAGATCCAAGATATGCCCCAAGAAAGATTGTTGTCCAATATTGCTTAGTGACCCTTAGGGACACTCTGATCTAGTGTGCTCGGGAACATTTGAGGGACTACATGGGTGAGATGGGGTTTTCACTAGCGTTTACCTGGCCAACTAGAGCTAATGGATTAGATGAATCAATTCCATGGCGAATGGATTGAAAGATAGCCATTGATGCTCATTTCAATTGAGCAACATTGTAACTTTTGACATAAACTAAGATAGGGATGCCAAATTAAAACAAAGGGGAATCTCCCAAAACTGATATGGGTAATTTTAGGCCTCCATAACATGTTCATGTAGCACTTGACGATTCATCGATACCTTGCATGAGCTCCAAGATATGCCCCAAGAAAGATCGTTGCCCAATGTTGCTTAGTGATCCTTAGGAACACTCTAGTCTGGTGTGCTCGCAAATGTTTGAGGGACTTCATGGATAAGATGGGGTTATCAGTAGGGTTTACCCAGCCAAAAGAAGCTAATGGAGTAGATGAATTGATCCCATGATGAACAGATTGAAAGATAGCCAATGTTGCTCATTTCAATTGAGCAACATTGTAACTTTTGACATAAACTGAGATAGGGATTCCAAATTAAAATGAAGGGGAATATCCCAAAACTAAGATAAGTAATTGTAGGCCTCCATAATATGGTCATGTAACACCTGATGATTCATTGATACCTTCCACGAGCTCTGATATGTATCCCAAGAAAAATCATTTCCCAATGTTCCTTAGTGACCCTTAGGGACACTCTGGTCTGGTGTGCTCGCAAATATTTGAGGGACTCTGTGGGTGAGAAGAGGTTTTCAATAGTGTTTACCTGGTCAATTGGAGCTGATGGAGAAGATAAATCAATCCCATGGTGAACGGATTGAAAGATAGCCAATGTTGCTCATTTCAATTGAGCAACATTGTAACTTTTGACATAAACTAAGATAGGGATGCCAAATTAAAGTGAAGGGGAATCTCCAAAAATTGAGATGGGTAATTGTAGGCCTCCATAACATGGTCCTATAGCACATAATGATTCATCGATACCTCGCACGAGCTCCGAGATATGCCCCAAGAAATATCATTGCTCAATGTTGCTTAGTGACCCTTAAGGACACTCTGGTCTGGTGTGCTTGTGAACGTTTGAGGGACTCGATGGGCCAAATGGGTTTGTCACTAGTGTTTACCCATCCAACTAGAGATAATAGAGTAGATGAATCAATCCCATGGTGAATGGATTGAAAGATAGCCAATGTTTCTCATTTCAATTGAGCAACATTGTAACTTTTGACATAAACTGAGATAGGGATGCCAAACTAAAATGAAGGGGAATCTCCCAAAACTAAGATGGTTAATTATAGACCTCCATAACACAATCTTATAGCACCTGATAATTCATTGATACCTCACACAAGCTTCAAGATATGCCCCAAGAAAGATCATTTCTCAATGTTGTTTAGTGACCCTTAGGGACACTCTACCTTGGTGTGCTCGTGAATGTTAGAGGGACTCTATGGGTGAGATAGGGTTGTCACTAGCATTTAACTAACCAACCAAAGCTAATGGAGTAGATAAATCGATCCCACAACAATCGAATTGAAATATAGCCAATTTTGCTCATTTCAATTGAGCAACATTGCAACTTTTGACATAAACCAAGATAAGGATGCCAAATTAAAAGGAAGGGGAATCTCCCAAAAATGAGATGGGTAATTGTAGATCTCCATAAGATGGTCCTATAGCACCTAACGATTCATTGATACCTCGCATGAGCTCTGAGATATGCCCCAAGAAAGATCATTTCCCAATGTTGCTTGGTGACCCTTAGGAACACTCTGATATGGTGTGTGCTCGTGAATGTTTGAGGGACTCTGTGGGTGAGACAGGGTTGTCACTAGTGTTTACCTGGCCAAACAGAGCTGATAGAGCAGACGAATCAATGCCAGGGCAAACAGATTGAAAGATAGCCAATGTTGCTCATTTCAATTGAGCAACATTGTAACTTTTGACATAAATCGAGATAGGGATGCCAAATTAAAATGAAGGGGAATATCCCAAAATTGAGATGGGTAATTGCAGGCCTCCATAACATGGTCTTGTAGAACCTAATGATTTTTTAATACCTCGCACGAGCTCAAAGATATGCTCCAAGAAATATCACTGCCCAGTGTTGCTTAGTGACCCTTAGGAACACTCTGGTTCGGTGTGCTTGTGAAAGTTCGAGTGACTCCATGGGTGAGATAGGGTTGTCACTAGTGTTTACCTGGCCAACTTGAGCTAATGGATTATATGATTTGATCCCACAGTGAACAGACTAAAAGATAGCCGATGTTGTTCATTTCAATTGAGCAACATTGCAACTTTTGACATAAACCTCCATGATTCATTGGGTGCTCCTGCACCAACAGTCTGCATAAACATATATATAGCCATTAAATCAATTCCATTAATGACATTTTCCATCTTATCAACTTAATGCTTTCCATTACTTTATATGACATGAGCTTTTGCAGTCACATCCATGTTATGGCATTTAAAGAATAGTTTTTTAAAATATATGTCTGAACATGTTCTTAATGGTAATTAATATTTAAGTAAGAAATTTTTAAACAGATTTCACACTTGTTTATTTTTGAAGGTACAAAATAAAAGATAAAGTTTAAAATTAAATGCCAAATTCTTCTAAGGTAGGGATTGACAGGATTAAATACATGTATTTCAATAATACATTTGCAAATTAGGCTTATTGCACATTTTATATACAAAATTTGGCATCTAACATACACATGACAGCTCATTTCCCTTTTGTTACATAAAAATTGGTATCTAATATGCACATGGAAGCTCATTGCACCTTTTATATACAAAAAATGCATCTAATATGCACAGGACAGCTCATTGCCCTTTTTTTACATAAAAATTAGCATCTAATATGCACATGGTAGCCTTTTTTATACAAAAATTGGCATCTATTTATGCACATTACATCTTATATGCATTCTAAAGTACAAAATTTGGCCTCTAAATATGCACGTAGAGAACCTTGAAGATATAAACAAAATTGTCGAAATCATTCTACCATATTGTAGAATCATTCTTCTAGATTGTCCAAAATTAGTCAAGAGAACCTTTTGGATCAGCTCTAACCCTTATTGTGTCAAGTATTGCCTCGTGGTTAGATTCATGAACTTTCCACAAATTCTTATTAAGAGGTCTTCCATAATACTTAATCAATTGAATAATTTTTGCAGCAATAAGGTTAGAGTAATGAAGAATATGTCTATGTGTCTCAATGTCCTCAAACAACCAGGCATTAGAATTCTTGATAGGATACCTACATTTTATAGAGTATAATAACCAAATCAATTCAAAGTGTAATAAAAAGAGTTTAATAGGTATGCATAAAAATTGGACACAACAATGGTACCTTATAAGTCATGTCCATGTGACAACAACGGATCCTATTGGGTACTAAATACCCTCTCCATCAATGACTATAGTTGTCAATTTCTTTTTGGCCTCAATACAATGACATAAAAAGTAATATGTTCCTTCTTCATTTTTCTCATCTGTAATTACTGCATATACATGACCTCCATTTAATAGAAGGATTAGTTAATACCAAAATCAACATTTAAAGAGATAATAAATTGAGTTTAAAATTGATTTAACCTAAGAAATCTAGAGAAATTACTTGGTTCAACTAGGTCTTATACATGGTCAAAATCCACTAATGCTTCAAACTGGTTCGTTTGTATTTCTCTGGGAAGTTGATATGTATCCAGGGTTTTCAAATGTCTACAAGACCATTGGTCAACCCACTCTTTTGATTCACATTCATCCCACAGAAAATACATACACGAAGAGAAAAAGTATGCAATTTTTCTAGTATAAATAGCTAATGATGTTGCATTTAAACTTCTAAATGAATGAATGTCGCTTGATCCTGTAAGTGTACAATAATCTAGATAATTTTCAATGTTAGATTCATGTAGTAACCAAAAATATCTAGAAACCATAGACTTACATGCATTACCTAGTCTCATCGTAGAATTACAACTAATTGGCATCTTCCACTTTGGTTTAAATTTTCAAAATAGTTATTCCAAATTCTTTTAACCATTCTTCTACAAGTTCTTTCAAAAAATTTATCATGTATTGGCCTCACAATATTTTCATCAATGTCAATTAGAAACTTTGGTTTCCTACGAATTATTCTAGGAGGTGTTAAAATACATACATGCTCTTGGTTCTCATTAGGTGCATTATGTGCATTAATCTCATCAAATTGAAGTGGTGTGCATTCTTCAAATTCATTAGGTGCATTCATCACATTGATTTGAAATGGAGTATGGTCATTGCATTCATTAGGTGCATTCGTCACATGCATTTGAATTGGTGCATGTTGATCATTTTGATTTGGTGCATTAGGTACATTGATCATGTCAATTTGCATTGTTGCATGTTCATCACTGCCATTAGGTGCATTAGATGATGTACCTCCATGTAACCTCCTCATACGCTCCCTTTGTCTTACCTTTGTTGCCTCTCATTGTTCATTTGTTCCTCTCTTGTTCTTTTCCATTACATTAATATCGATTGTCATATGTACATAACATCATGATGAAAATCCACAATCAAATAGCAAGAAAACAAAAAATGAGCATCATTTTATTATAATCTAAAGTAACAAACCAAAAAATAAAACAAATCAATCGTTTCAAAGCAAATTTGACAAAAAAAAATGCAAACCTGATTGTTACTGTCCTGAAAATTGATGCCAAATAGTGCAATGGGACCTTCAAACAACTTGTAGTGCTGGTTTCTAGTCCATTGGGAATATATTATATAGATTTTCTCATAACATCTATAGGTTATGGAAACCTAAAACCAACGTTAACATTTTCCTCATAACCCGTACGAGTAATGAAAAATTAGAGGTTAAACTCTACTTTTCCATAACCCGTACGGGTAATGAAAAATTAGAGGTTAAACTCTACTTTTCCATAACCCGTATGGGTTCTGTAAAATAGGAACCCAAGAAGGAAGGGAGGAGGGAGAGAGAGAGAGAGAGAGAGAGAGAGAGAGAGAGAGAGAGAGAGAGAGAGAGAGAGAATATACCCGCCTATATTATGGTATAATATCAATACTTAACTATAATAGATTGCCTAAATGGACAAATAGATACTGGGTAACACATTATGCAATGCAATCCAAGCTCTTGTCTACATGGTGAATGAAAGGTAATAATGTAAATTGGATACATTGTTCCATCTAAGAACGATACTGACTCAGTATGCAAAACAACCAATGTAACTATCTCTTGTAACTATTGTCCGAGATAAGACACGCTCAAACTTGTAACTCGGGTAGAGACAATGTTTGGTACCTATTCACTAAAACATGCACACATCAAGTGCAGTTGCTCACAGTATAAATAGTTGAAGCACATACATGTAATAATAGAAGTACACCTAATGGAATAGTGATTCTCTAGTGGCGTGATCATTTGTAGTATTAAAATGTCACGATACTGGTCATTCCATATTTAATCTTGAATGTAAATCATAATAAATAGCTCATTTAAATTAAAACATTAAATAATTATTTACAAAAATACGAGCATATAGAAGTGAAAATCTCAATAAAATATCCATCAACATAAAAAGGCACACTATAATAGGAGATCGGTAATAATCCTCGTGATAACCATAATCCAATGTGCTCAAATGTAAAATACACCAGATATCATCATAAAACATCATGTCACATCACAATAGAATCATCATGCAGATATGATCAAAACGGTAAGCAACAGTATATTCAAACATCTACATCAACAATGATACTAGTAAAAGCAAAATAGTGTATTGTAATCAAATGCATCACATATTGCAAGTATTTGATCACATCATAAGAATAGTCATAGAATAAGAAAAGAATCTAACTCGGATCAAAATGAAACAAACCATAATGCAACCATGGGAGGCACTGCATATATCCTATGCCATTAGAAGGATCATGGGTCCAACTTTCATCCATACTGATCACAGATATCAAGTAGATATAGACATACATGTTGGCTTTCTTGCATCAATTTTGGTTGTGGACAAGCAAAAGTTAGAGACTCTTCAATAAAAAATTCCTTGGACATTTGCATAATGTTATTATTAATATAGATGCAAACTTAACAATTTCTCACCCTTGTCATTGTGCTTTGGTCAGGAAGGAAGGTCCAAGTCTTCCTAATTTCCCTCGTCAAAGAGTTAGGTGGGCAAGATATGGAGGGCCAACCAAAAGGTTTCCCATTTTTATTGGGTGGGAATATGAATCCCAGGACTTAAGAAGAATTGAAATCAAGAGAAGCTTGAATTTCCTAAAAAGAACACATAACAAATGTGTTAGGAGATGTGATTAGAGTGGCTTTAGATGAGACAAAGGATTAAGTGGTGAAATATAAGTATGATGAAAAACGTGATGGTCTTGGTAGTGTCATCTCCTCTAAGATGGGAAATAGAAGATGAAGAAGAGGAGGGAGAAGTAGGAAGAATGAGACCTATAGCAATAATTGGCACCTCACAGGGCATCATTGGAATAGCACATGGTCTTCATCCGAGAGAAGAATCTTCAACCAAGGTGAGCATGGAGGCTAGGCCTTCCACAAGGCCCTCTGCATTAATAGAAGCCATGGAAATGGAGGCAAGCCTTTTTTCAAGGGCATGAATAAATTCTTCATCTCTCCTATATTTTGAAATAGTTGTTAATTAAATGGTTTTCTGGTTTGATACCTGATAAACTTGGTTTGATTCTGTGTGTTTTTATCTATGTACATATCTTGAAATTTTATATACTAGTTGTGGTTGAGATTAGCATAGAAGCTATTTGAAGGACTTGGTTTTGCTAAGGTGACATTTAGAACATCATGTGGGGCTGATTATGCCCTAGACATTTGGGGGCTAATTGGGGATTACTAGTTTTATCTTGGATAGATAATGCCCTTATTTTTTGCATGTTTTGTAATTTTGAATTTAATTTGATATAATATAAAACTCTTCTCAACTACAATCCTTTATTGAACAAAAAAATTATAAATTAAAATTCAAAACTTCTCACTAATTTATATAATTTAAAATTCAAAACATAAATATCATTACTTTTCATCTAATATCACTTGTTTGCTTTTCTCAATTCTTAATTTCCCCCTTCTACTCTCTCTTCCCGCAACCTCCTTTTATGTCTGATTTTGTTGTTTGTCTCATCCATCTAATATAATATTGTTAGATTTATATATTTTAAAATTTTAATTAATATAACTAAACAATTATAAAGTTTTAAAAATAGGTGCAATATGTAAATGCTGGTTGAGTTTGGATAATGGATAATATATATGTCTAGATTTACTAGATCTACATTGACAATCTCTTCATCCAATTATAAAACGAATCACCACTTTTAAAAGTGATAATATGTGAAAATATAAAATTAAATTCCCTTTTCATTCGTTGATAAACTTTTTCCGGATTGGTCAAAGAACTCAAACTGGTGAAATTATACCAGTTATGAACAGTTACAAATAATAATAAAAAATGCATGGGGCTTTTAAAACTAATCCTACGAGAATGCACACATATAATGTGTATTGAAAAAAAAAGATCCTGTAAAAATGTCCATATAATGTGCATTTTTTTTTTAAAAAAATGGTACTTAATGGCAATGCATCTCGAAATCTTCGTTCAATTAAATGCTACTTACGCTGCCGCCATCGTTTCTCTCTGAAAGAGACAAAATTGAATTGCTCCTCAGAAAATTTTTGAACCACTGAGCAGACATCTTTGGATATTTTTTCAAATTGTCATTATAATCCACATAATATAAGCCAAATCTGATAGTGAATCCATAATTGAATTCGAAGTCATCCAGCAGAGACCACACCATGTAACCTCTTACATCAGCTCCATTCCTGCAATTGAATTCAAATTTAATTGAATTTGATTGAGCAGAATTTGAATAATACTGGAATGGGTGATTATAAAAAATAAAAAGATGGGTTCTTGAGATCCGTAAATTTAACAATCTAAATGCAGAGAATTGCTTACCTAATACCCTCTAACAAATATTTCATGTAATCTCGATGATAATCAAGACGTTGTTTGTCTCCACGTACTTGGCTGATAGACAGAGAATCGTTTCTGGGTTCAGAAAATCCTGTTCAAAATCAAGTAAAACAAAATTAATTTACTGTAGACATGATTTCCAGGGTCCATAATTGCTATTGTGCATGGTTTTGATATCAATTGTATGAATTTGATATCAAAAATTATACACATCAAAAGCATTATTTTGCACCCCTGCATGGTTGTGCATGGTTTTAACCACCTTGTGAACTTTCAGTATCATTTATGTACTCAAATTCACAATCGCCTAGTGGCACAATTCAATTTACCATTTTCTGCTACAAAAACTGGTGGATTGTTGTAAGTTACTCTGATGTAGTCAAGTATTTTTTGCATTCCATATGGCACCACAAAAAACAGCTTCATAGCAGCCTGCAAATACAAGATTAAACACAAATTACTGTACGCAAGCTTAAATCAGGGCATGATATTGGGCTTTTGAAACTTTACCTCTGGTCCAATAGGAACGCCATCACGTCTATCTGTGAAAGTTTGAGAGACAAAGTCAAGTGCCTTAGAGATTGTAAAATTTGTGTATAGTATACTCAGATTGAGCTTGTAAATGTAAATTTACCTGACAGACAGACATTAACATCCTGATAGAAGCGCTTGTCCAAGGAATCTGGTGGGCAAGGAGGATTGGAAGCATACATGGTGGAATAGTGATTAATAGCCAGAAAATCTACAGATCCTTTCAATTTCATGGATTCTTGCTTAGAGAATGATAGCATCTCAGAGCCCAATGTTTCTTTCATGTGAGCAGGATAGTCTCCATGAAAAATAGGATCCAAAAACCTGCAATCATTTATTGCAAGAAAATGCATATAATTTATAATGTGAAGAATTAGCATAAAAGACATTCCTTCGTTGAAGACCCAGCTAAGAAAAGTTTATACTCAACTCATTATATAAGAAATTTTCCATTAAAATAGCTTTTCTGTTGCATTAAGACTGAAGAACTTACAAGGTATATCCTTGCTTCTAAAAATGTCACTATTGCACAATTTGGATTAGACTAAAGGGGGAAAAAGGGCTTTAAGAAAAGTGAATTTCTCTTACCATCCTATGTGAAAATCAAGCAATCTTTGTGCAGCTTTTTGGTCTTCTGTGGTATTCCTCAAAGGCTCAAAAAAGGTAGCAAGGATGTCAATGCCAATCATGCCTTTCTGCTCAGCCTGTGCCAATTATTAAGAATTAGTAAGGATGTCAATTCCATCATACCATTCTGCTCAGCCTATGCAACTGTTTAAGTAGTTAAGTGACTGTTATTCATAATATGTTGATACTCAGACAAGCAGAGATAAACAGCCGGCCGGATGTGCTTATAGGAAATGGCTATCCAGCCCCTGGGATGCACCATGCATGAGTTACCTTCATACATCATAACTTATCATTGATATATCCTAAGGGCTGGATAACCGTTTCCCTGTATCCTAGAGGTTGATAATCGTTTCCATGTTTATACCTTATACTTTGTTCTGTAGATTTCCACAGAAGTTGCATGTGCAAGGAGAACATTTCTGCTGGCAAGGTATGTATCCCTCTTGGAATGCTTTTGAGGTGGAAAAGTGGCAGAGCTGTATCCCAAAGGAACAAAGATATTGGGTTCATTGAATGTCATCCAGTGCTTCACTCGGTCTCCAAACTCTCTGAAGCAAACTTCTGAGTATGCTGCAAAATCCTCCCTGAGCAATACAAAGAAGATAATTTTTCAGACTAGTTTCATGCCAAGATTGACATTTTAGAAATACTTAAGCACATTGTAGGTAGAATAAAGCTCAAAATTAGGGCAAAAAGTTAGTTTATCACAAAGAAAGTCTGCACATGACTATTAGGGCAATATAGACTTCAGTTATATTGCTAAAAATATAAGCAAATTCTATTTTCATCAGTCTAATATAACCTCATAGAAGGCTCAAGCATTTGTAGAGCTATCAAAATTCAAAACTGGCAATTTTTATTTTCTTTAACCTAAGAAATTCTATAGAAGGTTGAAGTATTTGCAGTCATGCAAACATCAGAATTGTGGACTTTTACTAACAAACAGAGCCAATAATCAAGAAGAGAAAGAAGATAATATGAACACAGCTTACACAATCCTTAAGTCTAACCATCCATCATAAGAGTCCTGGAGGGCCTGAGGCAGATCAAAATGGTAAAGTGTCACCAGGGGCTGAATCCCTGCATTGACAGCGAATATCGGCATGGTTATGATTGCTACAACTTTATAAATTCTAAACACTAATTGATGCATCATACTCAAAACGCATCAGTAGTTACCATGTTTAAGGAGCTCATCAATCAGTTTGTTGTAGTAATCCACTCCCTCTCTATTAACTTCACCGCTTCCATCTGGCACCAAATATCAATACCTTAATAAGTTTTCATAGTTCCACAAAAAATACTGTAATCTGATTTTTCATACTACACAACGATTAAATACTGCTTTTCTTGATACCCAAATGATGTAATTGTTAAATGGAACAATAATCTTTACTTGGAATAAGCCTAGACCAAGCGATGGAGAAGCGATAAGCATTCATTCCCATATCTGCCATGAGTTTTACATCCTCCAAGTAACGGTGATACTGGTCCATTGCAACATCTCCATTACTACCATCATATGTATTCCCTGTTCAATCCATGATACCCAAATTATCAACTTAAACAATTCTTCCAAAGAGTTCTGATAAACCTTGAAATTCCTTGTCACCAAATCACAATACCTGGTTTATGGGTGTATGCATCCCATATGCTTGGTCGACGTCCACCCTCTGCAGCTGCTCCTTCATACTGTGAAGAAAACAAAAACCCATTTAAATCATTCAATCTGCTACACTTTGAAGAAAACAAAAACCCCCTTAAATCATTCAATCTGATAGACCCCCATTCATTTATATACACTTTGAAGAAAACAAAAGCCCACTTAAATCATTCAATCTGTTAGACCTTCATTCATATACATACTTTTGAAGAAAACAAAAGCCCACTTTATACATATGTTTATGTTCAAAACTTACAAAAGCTTAACTACCAAGAACATAAATGAATACCTGGTACGCAGAAGAAGCAGTTCCAAACAAGAAATCCTTGGGGAAATCATCTCTTCTCATGGAAGAAAAATCATCAATTTCTCCATGTATGGCTATTGCCAGTGTACAGACAACCAATACTTGGAGTAGGCCTGATACTCTGTTCCTCATTCTCATGTTTTTTCTAATTGCTCTGTAATTTGAAAAAGAAAATTTTGCATTTGATCTTCTGCTTCCTTCAACTAACTTGTGGTTTTGGGGCTTGCATATTAAATGAGCTTAATTATATAAAGAGAATGATATGCAGCGTGATTGTCATAGCACCTCTTGTATGACCTCCTGATAGGAGGCTGTTCACTGTGTACGTGGCTTTCAATGATGAAGATCTGTTTCTGTTTTATTTGAGTTTACTATCAGCTCAGAGTATCTAATAATAGCATTTCTGTGCATGTGTCATCATCTTTTCGTTTCTCAATCTTGCTTGTCATTGATTTTGGGTATACTTATGTTAACTGTTGAATAGTTATAATTCATGAAAAGTGCGGTGTAATTTATGCAAGCTAATGGCAAAAAGATCTCTCACTTCTTAAGCATGCATTGTTTCACTCAAAATAAAAATTGCATAAACAAAATATAAATCATTCTTCCCTTATAAATATTAATATTAAAAGAAAAGAAAATAGTTAACTGCAAGTACCGCCACAATAGCCATGCAGTGATCTGCTGAGAGGCGAAAGACTTCGTAATTACAAGAAAATTCATGCAAAGAACGTCACTATTTTTTATAAAAATATTCTATACTTAAAAAGAGTTAATGATTTTTATTTTTATTTTTCATTTTTTAGTTATTATTATTGTTATGAGGAATCGATTGTAGTTTAGACATTGAGACCTAGATTATTTAATAATAATAATAATTTATTTTTGATAGAAAAAAATAGCAAGAGGGTGCTGGCTTGTGGTACAGTAAGACTAGAAGCACATTAACAACATATTAATAGCACAATAATAATAATAATTTGTTAGGGTTAAAAATTATTTAGAATTTAGCCTTAAGTTAAGAAAGTGTGAAAAGTAAATATGATAAAGAAAATATTTAGTTTTATGTTGGAAGAAAAGAATAATTTTGATTTCATATCCCAAAATTATAAATACTAGTATAAATATCTTAAATTCATATATTTAAAGAAATGATAGAGATATCAATTCGAACTATTTTATTTATCTTAAAATAGTTGTATTTTACTTCAATTCAATGTTTTCCTCTACTAAAATAATTTTTTTGTTCTAGATTCTAAATTCGATTATTTACATCTATTTTTTAAAATTTAAATTTTATTATCTTTATTATTATTTTATATTTGTAGGTTTATGTAAAACTTTTAAGGGCATTTTATGTAGTGTTTATTTCAATAGATAATTGATATATTTTGACATATAAATGATTGTCAAATTTAAGCTAGAAGGTAAGAGTTTTTGTTGACACACTCATGTTATTATACTTCACCCCTTGTTATCATTGTAGAATGTCTCTCAACATTAATAAAATCTCAATTTGATGGGTTCAATCTACAAGTTTGTTTCATGCATATGGATGTAGATTCGACCTATGTTCATGGAAATAATCTAGAACATTGTTTAGTCTGATTCCTACTCTATCAAATTCAAAATTTTCTATTTTGTTTTGAAGACTACTAGTATTTAGAAAAAGGGCAAGTGCACCAAGATGGGGGACCAAAAAGGGGTCTTAAGATGCCATTTTTTTTTAAATCAACAAACTCTAAACTTCGATGAGAAAATCAAGACAGTTACCCTCAAAATTTGAAGATGCAATGAGAACAATAGTTAAAGTGCTCTAAATCTACTTTCTAAACTACTAATTTATTTTGAAAATGGTGGAGATTAAGGGTTTCAAAAATAAGGAGCACACAAAGTGGTCCTAATTTTTTTAATAAAATGTAAAATAGTGTCTAGTGTGCTTCCCCTAAACTGACAACTTGTTTTAGAATATGTAAAATTGCTTTATGAGAAGTTAGCTAACACTGCGTAATTTATCCCAAATTTTTTGGCTAATATTTTTATGAATGTGTGTCTTTTTACTAATCTTCAAAGTGGACACATCCTTCAAAATGGAAAATTGAGTGTGCTCCCCCCTAAAAAATTTTAAAACTAATTCAAAATCAAAATATCCTTTTTTCTTTATAGGTGTGTATAATGGAGTCTACTTTCTAAAAATGTAATTTGTTTCAAAATTCAATGAATGAATGAAAATCATTGCTCAAAATAGGTCACATGTTGGTTTTTGACCAAAAAATTGACACGCTAACAAAAGAAATTAAAGATAAAAAGCTTACCATAATCAAAATCTTAAAAAAATTATATGGTTAGATAGCTAAAAAAGAGCTTAATATCATCATGGTGGCTTTTTGTTTGCATTGAAACACGTCCAAACCTAATGGAGAGCACGACCAAAAATGTGATAATTTTTTTTATGTTTTCAAAAAATATGTGTTAGGCCTAAAATAGTTGTCCAAGCCTTTGAACTAGATGCCCAAGGCAAAACTAAGCCAAAGGATTTGTATTTCCTAATGCAAACCATTTGGTGTGCACCAAATATGGTACATGTCAAATATGGTGTGTGCCAAATGGTTTTCATTGCTGGTCTCTCTCTCCCTTCCTCCCTCACTTCGATAAATTATTTAAACTCAAGTCAAATGTAATCTTCGAGCAAGAATATGTATATTAAATATAACATTTAAGTATAAGTCATATTTCAATATGTGATTTTCATTTCTTATACTTTAATTTGTATTTCATGTATATATTGTTAGGACATGTTTGAGAGTGGTTTCAAATCTCTAGGAGTTATAATGTAGATTCTAGGTTTTTGAAGATAATATAAATTTTTTTAAACATTCAAATTTCAAAAAGCAACATGCTCTCTCTCTCTCTCTAGGTTTCTACCACCCTCTCCCTCTCTACCTCTCCTTCCCTCTTGAGGATGCTTTTCCCATATTGATACTTCTCTTTATCTCTCTTCCTCTCTTATCTCTCTCACAAATCTTCCCCTCCATAGGTCTCTATCTCTCCCTTTCTTCCTCTCTCCCTCTATATCTTACCTCCCTCCTTACCCCCATATATATCTCCCTCTCCCACACTTATTTTATCTCTCCATTAACGGGTATGTGTAGGACCATGGTATGTCAAACTAGGCCCTTAAGTGGCAATGAAAATTCAAAAAATCAGGGTTATGCAAGTTGACGTAAAAATTTAAATAAGTTACCAATCTTACATCATAAATATGTAAGAAGAGAATGTGTAGAAAATTGAATGTAATTTCTAAGCTACTAGCCCTTTTTTAAAAATAAATTATTCTATATGGTAAAAATTTCAAATTTCAATACAATACTATGAAAATTTCATAAAAATATAAGAAGTAGGTGTATGTCTGACCGCCTTAACCATAATAAAATGATAATATTTTTTTACAAGATTCTAGATATAAGTAATATAGTCATGTCTGGATGTGAAGCATTTTTTTTAAAAAAATTTCTAAGTAAATAATTAATTATGATTTTTCTGCTACAAATTTTTCTGAATATAAAATCTCGTGTGTCTGACCACCGTAACTTAGTCTAAACTTCATCAAATCGAAAAAAGAAAAATATTGTAGTAGGTGAAGCATAGAATGTGACACATGTTTCAGATTTCAAAAATGTTATACCGTTTGAAAGTTATAGCTATTTTTTAATCAATTTATCAATCAGGACTTTAGAGGTAACTCAATTATAAAATAAATAATAATTACTTATTCAACTCAAATTTTGACAATAATTATATTGATGTAAAGATGAGAATATCTTTAAGAAACCCTTTTTGTTTCATCAAATTTGAGTGAAAAAATAGTCATCAGCTACATGGTCGAAGTTTGGAGATTGGACAAAATATAGAAAACATGTTTTTTGGATTGACCATCTAGGTTTGGCATCCCAAAGCCAAAACCTGAGGGAAATTATGAAGAAAATCCTTAGTTCTGTCAGAGGTATCAGGTATCTAATCCAAATCGAATACCTTTTTTAAAAAAATAAAAAATAGATTTTAGTAAAATGGGCATAAATTTTGTGTTCCTTATCAAAATTTTGAGTTTTTATAGGCGTTGGAAAGGTGATTATGAGACCTAAAATATGGATAAGGTAATTTTATTATATTATAGACCAAAACTTAATTATAATCATTTGAAGTGAATACTTAATTTTGAAACTTGTAATAATCACAACTTTTGCATACAAAATCATTCTTTTTTAGTTCAATTTTTGTCCCATAAGTATTGACATAGTTAAAAAGTACTAAATAATGAAAAAATTACATTTTATGTACTAATGAGATTTAAAAAAACTATAAATCATCATATAGGGTTTCCTTGTTGTCTTTTATCCTTTGTACGCAATTGTCCAAGATGACATAAGGGAAAATTTCTCTCTATATCTCTCTTCCCCTCTATCAATTTACTCTCTCTCTCTCTCTCTCTCTCTCTCTCTCTCTCTCTCTCTCTCTCTCTCCCCATACCTATTTCTTACTTGTCTCTATCACCTCCTTTCTATCTCACTCTTTCCCCATCTATCTCTTTCTCCCTATGGATATATCTTTATGTATATCTATATCTCATTATCTATAAATCTCTCTTATTTTCTTCATCTCTCCCTTCACCTATCATAATAAATCAATTAGATAGATGGGGGAAGGGGTGGGATGGTGGGGAGGAAGCTGTGGGATGGTAATCTTATGGAGGGAGAAAGGAGAAATGGAGAAGGGGAATGGGGGAGATATTAGGTAGAGAGAGAGGGCGGATAGAGAGACAGATGAGGTAGAGAGAGAAAGAGGATAGTTAGGTGGAATATATGAAAATTATGATGGAGAGAGAGAGAGAGAGAGAGAGAGAGAGATGATGGTGGGGGGAGGTATGGGATGGTGAGATGAGAGAGGGGAGAGAGTCAGATATAGAGGGTAATTAGGGGGAGAGATATGAGATGGATATGGTCCTAGGATGTCTTAAGGGTTCCTTGGTGTCTTAAGTGGTCCTAAGGGGTTACCATATGTATTAATGTGTCATGGGATGTATTAATGGGTCTTAGGATACATTAATAAGTCCTAAGGAATACTAAAATACATTAATGTGTGTGAATGAGTCATAGGGCACATTTATGGGTCAAAAAGCATCGTAGGATACATTAAGGGGTCCTAGGATGTATTAAGGGGAACTAGGTGTCCTAAGAGATCATAAAGGGTCATAATGGGTCATAAGGGGCTCTAGGACACACTAATGTGTCTGGGGACCCCTTATGATCTCTTAAAATCCCTTAGGACCCCTTACCATACACTAATATATAGTAATGGGTCCTAAAGGGTCCCAGGGCACATTAATGTGTCCTATGACCCCTTAAGACCCCTTAGGACCCTTCATCATACACTATTCTTTTGTAAGGGTTCCTAAGTAGTCCTAACAGATCTCAAGGGGTCCTAGGACATATTAGTGTGTCTTAGGAATGCTTAACAACCCTTATGACCCCTAAGGTGTATGGTAAGGGGTCCTAAAGGGCCTTGAAGGGTCCTACAACACATTAATGTGTCATATTACCCCTTAAGGACCCTTACAACCCTTAAGACATATGATAGGGTGTCCTAAGGGATCATAAGGGGTCCTAAGACACATTAATGTGTCCTAGGACCATATAAGACCCTTTACAACCTTTTAAGACTCCTTACAAAATATCATTGTACGGTAAGGGGTGTTAAGGGTTCATAAGAGGTCCTAGAATATATTAATGGGTCCTAAGACCCCTTAGGACCCTTTAGGATCCCTTACCATACATATTAGGGTTCATAAGGATTCTTAAGTGGTCCTAGGACCCCTTAAGACCCCTTAGAACCTCCTACCATACACTAAAATATTGTAGGGGGTATTAAGGGGTCCTAGGACACATTAATGTGTCTTAGGACCCCTTAATACCCCTTAGGATCCTTTATCATACATTAGTGTATGGTAAGGGGTCCTATGGGTTTGTAAGGGGTTCTTACGGGTCCTAGGACATAAGTGTATGGTAAGGGGTCCAAAGGGGTTGTAAGGGGTCTTAAGGGGTCCTAGGACACATCAATATGTCCTAGGACCCCTTTGGACCCCTTACCATACACTAATGTATGGTAAGCGGTTCATATGTCATGGGACCCCTTACAACCCCTTATGACCACTTTAGGACCACTTGCCATACATTAGTGTATGGTAAGGGGTCGTAATTGGTTATAGGATACATTAATATGTCCTAGGACCCATTAAAAAATCTTACGACCCCTAAGATGTATGGTAAGTTGTCCTAATGGGTCCTAAGGGGTCCTAAGACACATTAAAGTGTCCTAAGACCCCTTATGATCTCTTATGACCACTTAGGACCCCCTACCATATACTAATGTATGGTAAAGTGTCCTAAGGTATATTAAGGGGTTCTAAGACACATTAATGTGTCCTAGTACCCCTTATGACCTCTTACAACCCCTTACCATACACTAATGTATGGTAAGGGGTCATAAGGGATCCTTGGACACATTAATGTGTTTTAGGACCCCTTAAGATTCATTAAGGCCCATTAGTACCCCTTAACATACACTAATGTATGGTAAGGGGTCCTAGGGGGTCTTAAGGAGTTATAAGACACATTAATGTATCCTAGAACCCCTTAAGACTACTTATGACCACTTACCATACATTAGTGTATGGTAAGGGTTTGTAAGAGGTCATAAGGGGTCCTAAAACACATTAATGTGTCATAGGACCCCTTATGACTTCTTACGACCCCTTAGGGCCCCTTTCCATACACTAATGTATGGTAAGGGGTCCTAACAGGGTCTTGAGGGGTCTAAGAACACATTAATATATCCTAAGACCCCTAAGTACCCCTTGACATACATTAGTGTATGGTATGGGGTCTTAAGGGGTTGTAGGACACATTAATGTGTCATAGGATCCCTTAAGACCTCTTACAACCCCTTACCATACATTAGTGTATGGTATGGGGTCATAAGGGGTCCTAGGACACATTAATGTGTTATGGGACCCTTTCTGATCTCTTTCAATGACTTAGTAAAAATTACCATACACTAATATATGGTAAGGAGTCCTAATGGATCCTAGAACATATTAATGTGTCCTAGGACCCCTTAATATCCCTTACCATACATTATTATATGGGAAGGGGTCCTAAGGTATCATAATAGGTCATAAGGGGTCCTAGGACACATTAATAATGTGTCTTAGGACCCCTTATGATCTCTTACAACCACTTACGATAACTTACCATACAATAATATATGGTAAGGGGTCTTAAGTGGTTTAAGGGGTCTTAAGGGGTCCTAGGACACATTAATGTGTTCTAGAACCCCTTAAGACATCTTATCACCCCTTAGGACCCCTTATTATACATTATTGTATGGTAAGGGGTTCTAAGTGGTCGTAAGAAATCATAAGGGGTCCTAGGACACATTAGTGTGCCTTATGACCCCTTATGACCCTTTAGGACCACTTATCATAGTTCTTAAGGGTCGTAAGGGTTTTTAAGGGGTCCTAGGACACATTAATGTGTCCTATGACTAAGGGTTCATAAGGGTTATAAGAGGTCTTAAGGGATCATAGGAGACATTAATGTGTCCTACAACCCCTTACTATACATTAATGTATAGTAAGGGGTCCTAAGGGATTGTAAGAGGTCATAAGGGGTCCTAGAACACATTAATGTGTCCTATAACCCCTTAAGACACCTTACCACCCCTTAGGACTCCTTATTATACACTAGTGTATGGTAAGGGGTCCTAAGTGGTCGTAAGAGATCATAAGGGGTCCTAGGACACATTAATGTGCCTTACGACCCCTTGTCCCCTTATGACCCTTTACGACCCCTTATGACCCCTTATGACCTTTTAGGACCACTTATTATACATCTTAAGGGTTATAAGAGTTTTTAAGGGGTCTTAGGACACACTAATGTGTCCTAGAACCCATTTCGACCCCTTAGGACACTATACCATACACTAATGTATGGTAAGGTGTCATCAAGAGGTTGTAAGGGGTTTTAAAGGGTCCTAGGACATTTAATGTATTCTAGGACCCCTTACGACCCCTTAGGATCCCTTTCCATACACTAATGTATGGTAAGGGGTCCTAAGGGGTCTTAAGTGGTTCTAGTAAACATTAATGTGTCTTAAGACCCCTTAGGACCCCTTAGCATACACTAGTATATGGTAAGGGTTCCTAAGGGGTCATAAGAGGTCATAAGGGGTCCTTAGACACATTAATGTGTCCTAGGACCCCTTTTGACCTCTTATGACCCCTTAGGACACATTAATGTGTCCTAGGACCCCTTATGACCTCTTATGACCCCTTAGGACCCCTTACCATACACTAGTATATGGTAAGGGGTCATAAGGGGTCTTAAGGGGTCTTAGGACACATTAATGTTTACTAGAACCACTTAAGACCCCTTACCATACATTAGTATATGGTAAGGGATTCTAAGTGCTCATAATATATCATAAGGGGTCCTAGGACACATTAATATATTCTAGGACCCCTTATGACCTCTTACGACCCTTTAGGACCCCTTAACAAACATTAGTGTATGGTATGTTCCAGTTTATATCCTTTACTTTGCATGTTTTTTTCAAATTGGGTATTCAGAAAGGTGTTTTGTTATTCTCAGTCCTAACCTGTGTACATCTACGTTTTAAGGTGTGGAAGCTCTTCCCCTCCCTTTTACTTCAGTTTCTTTTTATTTTAAGGAATATCATAACAATAGGATCAATTTTTGAGTTACAAATTCACATTTCATGTTTCATTATGGGCATATCTTCAATTTGTGGATCCTTAAAAGTTGGTGAATCGCCTTAGTTTCCTTTCAGTTATTTCAATTTATGCACTCTCTTCCCTTTTCCTCCAAAATTTAGTTTAAGTTTCAAGGTGATCCAATGGGAAGCCAGCCCTTAATCCAGAGGTTTACTTTCATCATAGGTTCCCCACAACCTAAAAGGATTCCCATGTTTCACAGGATTGTCAAGTTTCATACTTAGCTCTTTTGAGTGCAATCCTTATTAACAACAATCATATTTGGTGGAAATTGTGAGTTGAGTAGAGGTTTTTCCAATGAAATAAACAAATAATTTTTGATGTCTATTATTGGTGAAATGAAATTATTTCTTGGATTTCAAGTTACACAACTAGATAAGGAATTTTCATTACTCGGGCTAAGTATGTCAGAGAATTATTGAAGAAATTTGGTATGGAAGACTCAAAATCGGTAGGAATCCCTATGGTTACTGGTTGTAATTTGACTAAGGATGATGATTATTCCTATGTTAATCAAACATTGTATAGATCTATGATTGGTGGACTACAATATCTAACTCACTCTAGATTTGATATATCAAATATTGTTGGAATTGCTCCAAGATTTTAAGTTGAACTGAAGGAATCTCATATGGTTGTTGTGAAAAGACTTTTTAGCTACTTGAAGGGTACAGTTGATTATGTATTATGGCATGAAAAATATGGTGATTTAATTCTATAAGAATACATTGATTCTGAATAGGCAAGTAATATGGATGATAGGAAAAGTACTAGTACAGTGGAGGTGCATTCTTTTTAGGTAATAAATTTCTTTGTTGGACTAGTAAGAAGCAGGATTGTATTTCGCAGTCTACTACTAAAGCTGAGTATGTTACTACTGTAATTAACTATAATCAAGCTATTTGGATGAAGAAAATGTTGAAGGAGATAAGGATAAACATTGATGAACCTATTTTTATTCACTATGATAACTCTAGTGCTATAAATATATCAAAGAATCATGGTTTCAATTCAAAGACAAAGTATATTTATATTAAGTATCATGTCTTGAGGGATAAGGTAAATGAGAAAGAAATGAAGTTGGAATTTTTGTCTTCTGAGGAACGGATTGCTAACATTTTTACAAAGCCTTTTCCAAAGGATGCTTTTGAGTATCTTAGGGAAAATATTAGGCCGATATCCCCCCCAAATCAGAGCTAATGATTCTAAGGATAGTATTAGTCTAGAGAATCTATCAAAACATTATTTGTTAGCTTGATTATTTTTAGGGACTACTCCACAGGGGGAGAAGCCTTGTGGCTATTTTTTGGTTTGGTATTATTTATATCTTTTGTCTTTTTTCATTGATATCAAAGGGGGAGAAGTTGTGTGAAAAATAGAAGCAAGATCATAGATTGTAGAGATTGTGTTGAAACTAGATATTCAAACCGATCAAGTAGATATATTACAACTATAGTTTCAAAGTGATCATGTGGATATAGAATTGACTTTTTGCATTGATCATTTTTTCAATACATATGTTGGCATCAATGCCAAAGGGGGAGATTGTTTGAATATTTTTGAGCATGTCAAAGTTTTGGATTTGGGTGTGCTAACATTAATGTTTTTTCATTGATGTCAACATACTTGTTGTCTCAGACAGTGTGTTCAAGACATTTGATAATGAGTATTTAAGTTTTTCAGATGCTATGCTAAAGATCTTGAGATACGATGGTGAGGTATTGCTCTGAGATGTTTTTAGATCATCTATAGAGGTTCACAGAAGTTGGTTCAAGAGTTTAAGTAAGATATGATCAATTTGTTGGTTATTGGTGTTACAGTGTTCCTATGAACAATGGATGAGTATTTGGTTTGTTATTACTTGGATTTGATGTTTCAGATGTTGTCAAACTTGTGATTGCATATTTCCTTATCATTGTATTCATAGATGATGTTGTTCATGATTCATATTACAGCAAGCTATCTTTTTTTATGTTTGAGTTTGGTATCTTAGTGTTCCTATTGATTAGAGATAAAGATGAGTTTGGATTTCTTATTGGAGACGATGTGAAGGTTCTAGATGGCATTCATGTTTCTTGTTAGTGTTCTTGGATTATGTGATGATCATGTTGTTGGTTCACGTTGCTTGAGATGGTCATATTTGTTTCTTTGGTAGTGTGTTGTCATTTCTTCATTGAGTTCTAGCCAACTTGATGGAGTTTAACATATTGTGATTCTTGATCCTGCTTCGGTAGCACTTGTGCATGTTCAAGGTTGAAGATTTGGGTCCTATCTAAGTCTTATCCGACTTAATTTGGACCGCATTGGATATTGAGAATAATGTTATATATTTTATTATATTAGGTCTTATCCAACCTAGTGGTTGATTATTCTTTGTAATGGGTATAAATGAGAGATCATTTTATAATTGAGAGTATATGTGTGAGAGAGAGGATTGTGTATATGTATGTTTAGCACTAAAGGTAGATTTTGTACTTCATTGGAACTATATTGGCATAGGAGATGTTATTTTTTAGTTCAGTTGTAAAGGATTATATGTCCACCCCATTGTAATTGAAGATAGATCAGTGAACCTAACTAAGGGCCAGATCTGAGATTGTATTGTGAGAAGTGAGCTCTGGAAAATGAGCCTATAGATTGGGATGTAAGCCTATGGTTGCAAGTGTATCCTTTGTTCTCTATTTTTCTCTTAACCAGGTAGTACTTTTAACAGAATACACTCATCTAGTGGGTTTGTCTCTCATAGGGGTTTTCTCTTAATTGAGTTTCCTTGAGAAAAAATCTTTGTGTTCTATACTTTGTGTTGTTGATCTTGCATTATTGTTTATCTTCCAAATCTGAGTGGTGAAAGTGAAATTAAAGTAATTAGGTACACACAACTAATTCTCACACCCCCCCTTCTCAGTTGTGATTTCCTCCTTTTGGGCCTAATAGTGAATAGTCCCTTTGTAAGAAAACATTAGGCATTTATGGACAAATGAAAGGGTAGTTCCCATAGAGGTAAACCAAGGGATACCTAGTTTGACCTTGAAGAGGTCTAATTCAGGAATCACGATAAATGTTGATAAAATTTCCTTGAGTCCCACCTAGACTAACAAATTGATGGACCCAAAAAGGGTAAGGGACAGCCCATTATGCATCCTAATGGTGGTAGAACACTTGTCATACTTTTCTTGATATGGTTCATTGATGAATTGGACCTCCATTGTGATTACATCAACCTAGAAAGTAGGGTCAACCAAGATGCCTCTTATAGAGATGTCATTGATCAAGGCCGAGACATAGAGAGGAGAATGTTCTTTGATGTACGACTCATTTAGAGGGGTGAATGTGATGGTTGTTTCAGGGATCCTCTGGGCAGGTGAGGAAATCAGAGTGATAGTCACTATAATTTCAATGAGACTATCACTAGGATAGAATTTGATAAAGAGGTTTCTCATTCACATCGGGTTCATAAAAATGTGGAGAAGGAAAAAGTACACTGACCTAGAGACCAATTAAAGTCTCAGGGGATGGACCTTCCCTTGCACCACCTCACTTCTAATAACATGTAGAGCTAGGGGAGTCAAATATAATATGTGTTTGAGAGAGTTATAAATAACTTTGAAGTGTTTAAATGTGATAAATGTTAACAATTAAGAAACCATGCACAATTAAATATAAATAGCTTAAAGATACCAACTAATTAGAGTTTTTTAATTATAAAAAAAAAAATATCTAATGGCAGAGAATAACCATCAAGATTCATAAGCTCGTTGCCTCAGATACACATGTGACTCTAGGATGACAATACAGGTACAGGATGACATCACAAAATGAGTACATCTTGTACAGTTGGAATAAAAATAATGGTACAAAAAACAAGGAAGGAAGTTAAAGAGACTAAAGTAATAGAAACCAAATTAAAACAAATTGAATAGAAATGATAGAATGCAATTAGAAAAAATAACTAAACTACAAAATACGAAGGAGGGAAGAAGATAACACCAAATTCGATGATTAATGAAGTTGATGCAGAGGATTTTAGCCTCTAAAAACTACACAAAGAGAAACCAAAAAAATGTATTGGGGTGGTTTTTTGGACACCTTCCTAAGTTAAGTCCTTACTTTGGTGTTTCTACCTCCACAGTACTTGAATAGACACAAAAATAGTGATATATAACCATGTTGATAAATAATAGACCCAATGATAAATGTTAGAAAAGATAGAGGGTGTGATACACGATCAATAAATGAAAATGAAATAAAGCAAGGAGACTCCCTTCAATGAGATATAAGCTAATGTACCATCATGAGATGGTATGTAATATTGTATAAATTTGTCTCAAGCATGGAGAAACCTCAATAACGTGTAGTGAAAACTAAGAATGAGATAAGAAAATCTAACGAGAATGCTTAGAGAGAGGATATGAAGGTTCAAAATACCATTATAATGGAGAAAACCAAATCTAGGTGTTAGTGGGCGGAATATTGGGGTGTTATGTTCTATGGGATGGTAGTTCGTAATGCTTCAATAGCACTTTTCACATCTTTATATTCTCATATGAGTGTGTCACATGAATGTCCCTGCAGATTGCACGCATCATGTGCCTAATACACCATGTGGCTAATATTTTGAAGCAGGTGGTGAGAAGGCATGTTGAGCAGGTGTGGATAGATGATATGAATTTTTTATCCTTAAGATAAGGTATGGATAATGCCTAATGGTAATTTACACCAGGGTAAAAATTTGTGTCATTATATTTATCCCCCACTTTAGAGAGAATATCATATCAAAAGGGAGATGTGAGATAAAGTAAGAGAAAACTTACCTAACTTGCTTCTAGGGATTTTGTCACATGGGTTTTCCCTAAGCTTGGAATCCCTAAATTATTGTTGAGCCACATCCAACACACATGTTATATATAGGTGTGCTATATGATGAAGACAACTAATAGACCCATATCATCTATTGTACGTTGATATAGGTGGCAAGTTGTGTTGTGCCAAGTAGCCATATGATAGGGAAATTTTGATAGTGCTCTAACATGCATATAAAATTCTAGATAGGCATGTGATAAGGAGGCTTTAGATGGTATATCCACATGCATAGAGAATTCTTGATAGGCATTTGATAGGGAAGCTTTAGATCATGTCAGTATGCATAGTGTAATCTATATAAGTGTACAATAGGGAAAGATCGAGACACTAAGATAGTGTTTTGGCTCTCACAAAGGCAAAAACTAAGATAGTGGATTCATCCCCACAAAGGGAGGCACTGAGATAGTGTATTGGCCCCCATACAGGCAGACACTGAGATCAAGTTTTAAATTTCTTGTGATAAAAACCTATCATTTAGAGATATCATGATCGTTAGATAACAACCAAATCAAACACATAGATAAAACAACCCCCCTTGGAATGGACTATGTTGCTCAAAGGGGAGCATAAGATATTCCAAGGAGAGAAGAGTCATTGTGGCATGTCAACATACAAGATGTTGTCATGGAATGTCACTTTCTAATGGGTGACACATAATTTCCACACATCTACACAGAGATGATGGGATCTAATGGATTAGTATCAGAAGCCAGAAGAGAAGGGTGTACATTCTCTTAGGGGATATTTCATCACTTCCAACCATGGATTGGATCTAGTGAATAGCACATGAAAACAAAGGAAATGAAAAGTTTGGGTCAACATAGAAGGAGTGCCTAAATTCCTCCAACACTTTGCATCATCCCCAAATGTCAAAAATCAAAGGCATAACAAATCAAAGAACAAGATGATAATTAGAAGAAGGGTCACAATAGAAAAATTCCCATTTCTAGCTACCAACATAGTACAAGGCTCCTCCAATAGGGAGCAGCAATGAAATACAAGCACTGGGGAACACAATAAAACACACTCTTATCTAAAGATGTAGAAGTGGGTACTACCCTCATAGGTCATCCATCAGTAGATCATCATCCTTTCAATCTTGATCATATGGGGAGGGAGATCAATATTGGAATGGAAAAAATGTGATAACAGCCCTAAGCACCTCATCTATAGCAAGATACAAGGATGAATCTATTATAAATTAATCTTTCCTTGGTGAAAATATGTAATTAAAGGATAAACCAAGGTATCCTATATTGTATTTGTCCTCTAGTCCAAGTAGGAGGACATGTCACCTTTTTGTAATTCCTTTAATAAGGAAATTAGATATTCCTCCTTAGGAGGAATCTCACACTTGTCACACACACAATATGAATGTGGCATTCTTTGGAGATGGGAGTTACATGCAAACTCCTCCACTCATCTCTACTTAAGAGATACCTTTCACACACTTGATCAAGAATCTTCTCTGTTCTCTCACTTCTCCTTCATCTCTCATTCTTGCTCTCCATATTGTAATAAACTTTGTGCTCCATTTCTTTCTTCTTCCTTAGGCTTTAAGCCTCATTCATATAATACACAAGGGGTTTTTCTTTTCTTTTCCCCTTTCAAAATCTTTGAGTTCTTGTTGTTCTTGGAGCACTTTGGTGATCTTTTGGCTTGATACTTTGAAGTTATTCATCTCTCTCTCTTGGTGAACTTGGCAAATTCCTTTCATGCACTCACACTTGGGTTCTTTCCTTTACTCTACTACTTTTTTATTATTCCTAACATGGTATCAGAGCAGGTTTAACCCTTGTTTGTTGAGTGTTGCATGTAGGAAAATTTGAAGGATATTTTGGTTGTGAAGGAGAGCATTTTTTTATCTAACCATTTTTTTTTGCAGATTTTACTTCATTAGTTTTTTTGCAAATCTAACATCTTAGTTTCGGATGGCTTGCCACCAAATCTAAGTCCATTTATCTTATTTTCAAGTTTTTTTCTTTAAAAGATCTAACTCACCCTCTATCAGGAAACCATAAGGGTTTTCTTTTGTTGCTCTTTTTGTTCATTCTATCAATCGTATTTGTAGGTTTATACATTATCATCCAATAGCTCAACTATGTTGAGTGAGAGGGATCATTTGAAGATCATTGTCAACACCCAAATATCCTTTACTGATTAAAAAATATAAGCCTCATAGCTTTCAGGGGACCTATGAAGAGGTGCAAATGAAGAAGGCTCCACGTTGACCTTTGTAAGAGGGATAGAGATGAACTTGGGAGTACTCGGAGCTTTCTCCACTATGATAAAAAAAAATAGAAGAGGATCTATCGAAGTAGATTTACAGTGTCTGAATTTTGGGATGAGGACCTACTCAAACTTTCTCTTGAAAGATAGAGGAGAAGACCTGTAATCAATTGTATCATCCTTCAGGACATCATAGAATCTAACATGGTGGTCTTGAGATAGAGAAAGTGCAAGCTAGGTAGATATTACTGCATTGGATACTACTTGAGTGTGCAACATATTTACTAGCACAAAGAATAATAGAATGTCTATTAGAGTGGTGCTCAAAGGTAGCTCCTATGAAGGGGAGATGAACACCTGGACCCATTTTACATGGGGCCAATGGTTATTCCTCATGTAAGGGAAAGCATGACAAAGGTAGTCATAGGATAAAGAGATGGTGCAGCTAAAATTGAAGCAGTAGAGGAACTAGTGGAAGAGGATGAAGCAAAAGCAAACATAGGCTTGGAAGACACACTCTCTACCCTTGCAGTGGCCTCACATGCCAAATCCCTCTCCCATTGGTTACAATTACTCTCATCTGCGAGCTAATTATAATACAAATTTTGGATTGACTAAGAAGTTTAAGAGGGTGTAGCATCATCCTACTCTATAGGGATGGTCATTAATGTTATTACTAGAAACGGATATAGACCTACCAATGGATTAGGAGGTGGAGCTGATATAGGCACTATTTTTTTAGTCACAATTGCCCTTCCTCTCTTTACCCTATGGGTAGAAAAAGGAATAGAGGATGTCCTTAATGACTAAGGAGTAGGCATCAAAGGATATGGCATGGTCTTAGGAGACCTATTACTCTTTCTATAGATGGTAGGGTGAGGTATGCCCGCAATTATGGGAATCAAATAAGGTAGACACACCTTGAGTTTTTATAGAATGGGTGTCTTTCCTTTATCTACATTAGATGTGGATGGAGGAACAAAAGATAATGTTCAAGGCTACATGGCTTGAGATAGGCGAGGAGGCTTCACATGGTACATGTGCTTACCTTGAGTCCCCAATGAAGAATGGACATAATATGAAGCATGTTGAGCCTCATGAGAGGGATATACCTATCAAATAGAATTTTTTTGTAATGGGGACCTTCTCAAAAGTGTAATAACAAGGTCCTCCTTATGTTATTCCTCATTATTATTAACTTATTATGTCATAGATGAATCTTCTAAACTTTCTTTTGAACTCTCCTCTACTTATACATATTCATGTCCATCCCTCTATTCTTCTAGATGTACATCTTCTTTATTTATTTCAAAATCCATTATCTTTGACTTTTCCTTTGGTCATTCTTCACTTGAGTTAATATATATTCCCTAAAAAGCATGTCTCTAGAAAACATCATTTCTCAGGTTAAAGGCTTCCAAAGATTAAAACCTTTTACAATTATACCATATCCTACAAAGATGCGTTTATGATCATTTATATCCAATTTAGATCTCTTTTTTCAGGCACATGAACAAAACCCTCATAGTCAAAGACCCTTGAATATGAAATTGGAGGCTTTTTACCTAACCTCATTTCATAAGGTATTTTATAGTAAGCGCTTTACAAGAAGATATATTAATTAAATAACAAGTAGTACCGGTATCTTCTTCCCATAAACATTTATCTAGCTTAGAACTAAATAACATTCTCCTAGCTCTTTTCATTAATGCATGGTTCATTCCTTTTGCTACCTCATTTTGTTGGAGAGTGTAAGGTGTAGTCTTCTTCCTTACAATTCATGCATATTTGCAAAAATCATCAAATTCCCAAGAGCAATATTCACCCCCATTGTCAAATCTTGATACTTTTATCTTATAATCTGATTTGTTTTCAATCAATGTCTTAAATTTATTAAACTTAGTGAAAATTTCATTTTTGAATGCATAAAATAAATAGAAGTATATCTTGAGACATCATCAATGAAGGAAACATAATACCAAGATCTATTCAAATAGTCAACATCCACTGGACCACATACATCCAAATGAATAATCTATAAAAGTCTCTTGTCTTAATTAACTCCTTTAGAAAATGAGATATATTTTGTTTACCAAAGATACAATTCTCATATAAATCAGTCTTACTAATAGAACAATTAGAAACCCACTCAACTAGTTTCTTATCTAGAATTGTCTTAAGACCTTTTTCACCAATATTACTCATTCTATAGTGCCACAAAATACATGCATTTTCAGTCCTGGTTACAAAATTTAAATTACAAAGAGTAGAAGCATGAAGCTTAAACAAAATTCTTTCTTGAGATCCTTTTAGCAACTACCAAACTTTCCCTTATCAACCTACAACCAAAATTATAAAATTTGACATGCATTCCAAAAGCATTTAACTTGGAAACTAAAACTAAACTTCTTGCAAGATCTAGAATATGTAAAAAATTCTCAATGAAAAGAATCCTCCATCACTAAAACATAACATTACCTTTCATTTGTCGATAATCTTCACTGAGGTACTATCAAAAATTAAAAAACTCTCCTATGTTATATCCTTTATATTAAAAAAAAACTCCTTGTGAAGATTCATATGGTAGAAAGAACCTAAATCAACAAGTCATGAATCATTACTAACATATTTATCTGAAGTAAACAAAGCATCAAAATTGTCATCATCTAAGGACTTATCTATGGAATCATCATTTCTCTTTTTCTTATTTGTACACTCCTTCACATGCCCTCTTTTACCATAGTTCCAACACTTCACTCTACTCTTTTTATGGGTATTATAATGTCTTTTTGAAATATCCTTCTTATCCCCTTTAGGGCCTTCCTCACACATGAAAGGAATCTTGGGAGCCATCATTCATGATCTTGTTAGGAATAGTCCCAAGAGATAACTGAGAGGGGGGGGGTGAATCAGTTATCTACAAGATTCAATTCTTTATCCAATTTAGCATAGAAGAACATTAAGCACATACACAACAAGATAACACTTAACAAAACATGATAGTTTTGGTTACGGGGAAACCCAAATAGGTAAAAACCCCGGTGGGAATTAGCACCCACTATAAACTGCACTAGAGTATAATGATCCTTGTTTGAAGATCTTACAACCCTATTAGGAGTTTATCTTTACAATGCATGAAGTATAGTGACCTGGTCAAGGGTTGGAGCCTATTAGGAGTCTTTTACAAATAACCTTGTTAAAGGTGAGGACACGCTGTCTGGGAGCACACTGCTCAAATGGTGAAGGCTACAACCTTCTGCACAATAGATACACACTATATCTAGATCTTGGTGAACTGGGAATTAGACCTACTATCTTAATCAATTCCAATGAATAGCATACACTCTACTTCTTCACATAGATCTTCAACTGATGATTGATTCAACTATACTATCTCAATATATTCACATCTTTTGCTCTGCTCTACCAATCACACTTAGCAATCACAACTGACCGGCTATAAGTATCCTTCTCCAAATGATATAATCAAGTCATCTTGTTAGAAAATTATTGAAATAATATTAGAGAAACAATATAACTCTCCAACAACATCTCCAACGGCTAAACCAAGCATGCAACACAAAAATGGACCGTGCAACCCAATATGAGTAGACGCATCACTTCACACTATCGGCTCCATCAAATTAACTAAAACTTTACTCTCAAGGTGAAATATGTTATGCACTCTTAACCAAACATTCTTAACTCATCACCAAACATGAAACCAAATACACATATCAAAATGATAGGCACAACTGCTGAAACAATATAAACAATGTCAGCTCCACCAAATAAACTCCAGAAACTGTAATAGGCAAATAGAAACATCATAACTCAACTTGTACTACATAATTGACTCTATGTCCATGAACATATCTTCACTATTATGTCTACAACACAAATATAAATGCGCAAGGCTATATCATAATCATACTGATAATTACATATAAAACTCTTCTTGCAACACTGTCAAGAACATTGTTGTTACAAACAACTGCACAACTGTCTCTACTCAGGATCAACATTTGCATCTATGATATCATGTTGATAACATATCCATACAGTATATTCTCAAGGCTCTTTGCATAGAACTACAATGCACATTGCTTACCATATGTTGTCATCAATGACAAACATACAATCAACACTGGCTTGCTGGAAAATCTCCAACAGATCTTTCTTCTCATCTCTTCTAAAAGAAGTAAGGAACCACATTGTCCACCTTAGGCTTTTCACCACCACTAAACATGGCAACAACTATATTTTCCCAAGAATTAGGCAAAGAGAAAATCTATACGATAAATTTATCTTCATCTTCTATCTCAATATTTTTTGAAACAAGTTGACTTATAATCAAATTAAATGCATTTATATTTTCAGTAACAAAATCACCCTCTTTCATTTTTTTATCTAGAATACGACCATCTTTTTAAATGCAACTTATTAAAAAACTCTTAGTTTGATAGATTTCACCTATTTCCCTCCATAGCTTATATGTCTTTTCTAGAGACATTTAGGAGGTTAGAGTCTCTAATACATAATTGAATGGTTCCCTATGCCTTCTTGTCATTTTGCCTCCATTCTTCACATGCCAACTAAGGGTTTGTTGATGTCTTCTCTTCAAAATCATACAACCACTAATCTCTTTCTTCAAGGATATCTTCAAAGTTAAACTTCCATATCTTGTAACTAGTGTCATTTAACTTCTCAATATCTTAACAAGAGGTAGAGGCCATGGTATACAATCTTTCTCAAATCTATTAAAAAACACAAAAAAATGCTCACATTGCAACGAAAAACCTTCAACACTTAAAGAGAAAGGCTTCCCTCCCCCAATAGAACCATTATACCTAATATAAAATCTTGTAAAATAAGGCGAAGAAATATTGCAATATGAACTTTAAACTTAATATTATTGCAAATCTAAAACTAAGATTAATCCTTATCAAAATGATTATAGAATCAAAACAAAAACAATAAAATTATTATACATTAAACACCATATTTACATCAAGAAATCCTTTCGGGAAAAAACTCCACCACGAGAAGAGAGGAAAGTATATTAGAAATCAAGTGAATAATATAACATAAATATACTTATTTTTAGACCCCTATAAAATTTGGCATCACTCTCTTACCCTAGAAACTGAACAAGACTAAATGAATGAGTCTTGCTAGAGGCACCAATTTATAGGATTTTGGGAGGATGAATACCACTATGTTATCACCAAACAATATGATACAAAATCACTAGTAGAAAAACATGTATAGGTCCTTTGAATGATTCAAATACACCAAAAGTAGTATCTTCTTGAAGTCTGATCTTGGTTTTTCCCAATTTCCTGTAAAATAAATTAGAAGGGATATTTTTATGTATTCTCTTATTTATCATGGATTTTTTAAAATAGAACTTCTAACTCCATACAATTATCATAAGTGGAAATACAATATGGATATTTTTTTATTTCTTGTAATCGAAGAGAATCACATTAGGCCAAGAACCTGAACCCACAAGTGTTGTATAAAAGAGGAAATGGTTTGATAGGATAGATGAAGCTCTTGCCACTATTTATATGTCCATTTCTCCTAGGATATTCAATATCATGTGCTATCTTTTACACATCCCAATGATATTTTGAATACCCTAAAGGGTCTCTTTTATAAGCCAGATGAAGAAATTTTATTTGCAAAAAGAATTAATGAGCCTTAACCCTATAACTTATTATAATATCAAGGACTTCTTCACAAAGTTTAATTCTCTTAGATTATATTTGACAAAATTTGGGGCTACTAAAGAGGAAAAAATTTTATTCTATCTATTCTCTCTAAGCTAGGTCATGATTATTCATTATTTGTTTCTACATTTTATGCTATTATGAATGTTCTAGGTAGTAGACAAAAAATGCCTTCTCTAGATGGTTTTGTATCTCACATCACAAGGGAAGAATAAAAATTTTCACAAACTACATTGAAACCACCAACATATCAAGCACTTTTTGTAATACATCTACATCCAAAGGTTTCAAGTGGTAAGGGCGAGAAACAAGATTAGAATTATAAGTTTGATAAACTAGATAAGGAATCTCCTTCACAACATATGTTTAGTCCAACACCTCTTGTAAAGAATAATCCTCCAAAAAATAGCTGATGAAATATGTTTATTGTAAGAGAATGGGACATGATGAGCATAGATATTATAGTAATAATATTGACGAGCTTACACACCTTCAAAATAAAAATGTCTCATTGCACTCATCAATGTCTCATTTTTCTTTAGCATCACAATTCGCAGCACCTTCATCCAAATAATCAAGGACTATAGGATTGTAAATGGGATGAAAGGTAAAGAACTCTTAGCCTCTACTATGTCTAAAAATGGGAGATGGGTTCTTGATTTAGTTGCATATCGTCATATGGTATATTCTACAAATATACTCTTCTTTTGAGGCTTGTCACTCATCAAATATTTTGATAGGTAACAAAACATACATGAAGGTTTTTAGGAATAGATCTATTGGTATGAGATAAGTATTTGTAATCACTGAAAAGTGGACAGGATCATTCAAGTGATTAATCAAGGAAAATCAAGGCAAAATCAAGGCAATTGAATCAAAACAAGTATTTAGCCAATCAAAATTAAAATCAAGTCTTAATTCAAAGTAAAGCAAAATTGAGAGCATTTTAATCAAGTTAAATCAAATCAAAGTGCAATTAATTCAATTAATTGTATAATTTTGAATTAAATCAAACTCAACCCATTCAAGGGGTACATGGCTAAATAAATGAATTAAAATCAATTGATTAAATCCTAATTTCTCTCAACAACCCAAAAGGGGAGGAAATTCAATCAACCAATAGGATTTAAGGAAATGAACTCACATGGATCAAGCCAAATTCAATCTCAATCACTCAATTTGAAAGAGCATCTTGTCCATTGATCTTGTCTACTTGTCCCAAGCTTTGAGGACACGAACTTTGCATTGTCTTCAAAGGGTGGAACCAAAGACTCAACCAAGGCTTAATCATGATCAACTACACCACACCCCCTACCCTTGCATAAATCTATAAAAGGAAGACCAAAATCCTCATAATTCATAACCACAAATCTGAGAATTGTATAGAGCCTCTTGCATTTTATAGCTAGAAAGTCATTTTAAGAGCAATTTAGCATTTCAATTTGAATATAATTGTTAGCTTTAGCTTAATCTTTATCATTTCTCATTCTAGGACTGTCATTAATGGTAGCTTGCATAAAGCTTCTATTAACACTCTTAGATAGAGAGCCATCGGATACTCAATTGATCTTTCATTTGCTAAATAGTTGCTATATTGTGGTTTATTTAGTTTCTATTTCATTTATTGCTCAATACTAATTCTATGAAGGTACATTTCCTTGTATACAAAATGGTGCCCACCATGGGGCAGGATGCTTCACTTTACTAAATGCTCAGAATTATTTCATTTTTATCAAATTTGTGCATGTTTAACTCTCAGGTTTTTCAGGAAACAACACTTTTGAGAGCTAAAACGGTGCTTCTGCACAATTAAATGGCACTTTCTAGCACTGTTTCAGCACTTTCACGACAAATGTGTGCACCTTTGCACTGATCCACGGTGCTTTCAATCCTTTTATTATCTATCTATCATTCTTACGACACCTTTGTATGGATCTATAGCGCTTATTCCCTGACCCCTAAGCACTTCTGCTAATTTATTGAGCGCTTTTACTTAAATTTTACCACCTTTAATAGATTTTGTAGTGCCTTTATTAGTTATTTGTGTGCTTTTGAGTTTTACTGACAGAGTTCAAACAATGCTTTTAATCATATTAGTAGCACTTTTAAGTAGTAAAATAACACTTTTAAGCATTACAGAAGTGCTTTTGCATAAACTGTTAATTTTCACTATCTGACTGTGGTAAAATGATTTGTATGACTCTGCAGGATGTTTGATCATAGAAAAGTGAAAAAACCAGAGAGCAGATTCAAAGGAGAACTTTGTTCACATCAAATCAATTCTTATGGATTCACAAGAGGAGGAAAATTAGGTTTATGAGAATTACCTTAAAGTTGTAGAAGCATATAAAACTAAGTTTGTATCACTTGATTGGATTTTCTCACCTTAATTCAAGTTTTTCTTAAAATTTGCAAATAAGGCCTTAGATTCAATTCAAACTTTACTTCTTCAATTTTGTTTTTGGTTTCCTTCATTGTGGTTGTTTTTGTTGACTAACTTTGTTGGAGGAAAGCACATTGGAAAGGAACTATAGCCAAGGTAAGATAAAAATGGAAATAATCACTCAAAAATGCCCCTAGCCTATGCTAGCTACAAGGAAAGGTAAACCTCAAACTAGTGAATATTTTCCCTTAAATTGTGGCATTTGAAAATCTAGTAATTACAAAACAGCATATCTTTGTTTGGAAAGTTTAGCATTTAGGCCTATGCTCTTCACTTCTAGTGAATCAAAATGCCAAAGGTGTTGAACTTTTTAATTAAGAAGAAAGGTTGAGGAAATCAGGCACATAAAATCAAAGTCCCTTGTTTGTGGAAGAGAGTAGAAATACTCAAATCCCTATAGTTAGTGGGCTAGTAATTGAACCTTGTTTATTGTGTTTAGGAAATTATAGAAAAGTTAGGGATATGCTTTTCACCTTTTTGGTGAATCAAATTCCCAAAAACTAATTCTTAACTCCATTTCCTTGCTTTAAATGAATACGCTAGAACATTAGTGGGCTCGCCTCCCGAGAAATTGCCTTAACAAGGCCGGTGAGAGGGACAGCCCAAAGTGGGATACGCTATCTTTTGCTATGAGAATCCAAACCACTATAAAACAAAATGCATACATCCTTAACGGGGTGTGTGACAAAAGGATTTTAAATTTTTGAACTTCCTCGAGTAGTCCTCACGGATTGCACAAACCTCTGATATACCGGTGGTGGGAAGCCCCTTAACATACTTGGGGGATGAAATTTTAAGATCCATTTTGAATGAAATCTATATTAAATCCTTGATAAAATAGCAAGACCACCTTTTAGAGCCATGTTTACGAACCAATCTTGAGCTAGGTAGGTGCTTGAAGTTTCCTTTTGTGCAAAACCCATGACAACATTCTTTCAAATCAAATATTTTGTGTTAGTGGGTAAAAAGAAGACAAGTGAATGCATGATTGTTGTGTTTGAAATACATAAACAAGTGAGAGAGATATTCATTGAAAGTTCATCTTACATTTTTAATCTCTTCAATTTAAAATCAACAATTATCAAACCAAGGATCACTTCAAATTAAACCCTTGTTGGATGCTAGTTTCCATGCGGTCCCACACATATAGGGTATCTTTACAAGGAGATAGCACTCTTGTTGCAAACAAAGGGAAAGAAGTTGAGTACCAAAGTCTTTTCAAAGGTCCTAATCAAGAGGAAATTTTCCCAAACTTATTCTAAAAAAGACTTGGAGAAATGGATAGAAACTCTGCTTATCATAATTACCAACAAGGAGGAAATAATCATAACATCAACAATGCCAAACATAATCCCAAAGAAGCACTTGAAGAAAAAGTTGAGAGAGCAGCCCAAGATCAGGAATTCCTAGAGGTCATGGAGAAATTAATATATAAGGATAGGGAGAAGTTTTTCCTAAACCTAGCTCAAGTGGGAGTAAAGCTTCCCCATAATTTTGATATAGAACAACTTAAGAAAGACCAAGAGAAAGATAACCCCATGAATTCTATGACTAGGCAAATAAAGGCCTTCCAAGAACAAATTGATACCATGAAAAAGATGGCCAAACCTAAGGCCTTTTCTATTGAAGCTTTGTGTCCTTTCCCATTTGACAAAAGCTTAGTTATGGCACCTTTTCCCTTTAATGTCATTTTTCCTAAGTATGAAAAATATATGGATAAAAAAGACCCACAGGATCATCTAAGGGAGTTTTGTGCCTTAAGCATTGAGTTCATGCACAATGTTACATACCTAATGAGACTCTTTCCTAGGAGCTTAGGAGGCCCCGCCATGGAGTGGTTTTCAAAATTACCCCAAGGAATAAAGACCTTCGAGGAGCTAGCCTCCAAGTTTGTGACCCACTATTCTTATAAAATTGAGCATGAAATCATGATGCTCAAGTTGTGTGATACCAAATAGAAAGATGGAGAATCCTTCTTAGGATTCCTACAAAGGTGGAGAACCATTTTCGCAAGGTATCCACGAAGTATCCCTAAGAAAGAGAAGATGGAAATCTTCACAAACAATTTGACCATGGAAATGAATTATAGATTACAACTCCAATGTCCCCCAACATTTGAAAAACTTATCAAAAATGGGATCAAGATTGAGGATGTATTGGTCAAGAGAGGTGAAATAAAATTATTTAAAGATAACAAATCCAATAACACCAAAAACAATAATTATGTGCCTAAATATGTCAGTAATCAAGGGTCCAATAATTACCATTTGGAGCTAATTTTTCAAATAATGTTAATCAATCAAAAAAATCTCCATTTAATCCCAACAATTCTAATAATTCCAATAAAAATTCCAACAATTCCAACAATAATGCCAATAATCCTTATAATAGTGCTAATGGGAATAAGCCCAAACCCTTTTACTCCACTATTAACAAAAGAAAATTTCCCTATCTAGGTGAACCTTTGGAAAATGCATTAAGGACCTTGCTTGCCAACAAAATCATCACATTACCCGATGTGAGAGAATATGAACCTCAAGTTAAACCTAATTGGTGGAATGAATCTCATCATTATGAATATCATCAAAATAGAGGTCATCCAACCAATGATTGCATGAGATTAAAATACTTAGTGAAAGATTTAATAGATAATGGAACCATCAAAATTGAAGGACCTCAAAACAATGAGGATCACACGGGCTTCAAAAATCCCTTTTTGAGCCATGAAAAGGGTGAGTCATCTAATGCTAATCAAAGTCAAAAAAGAGGCAATGAGAAAGTGAACTTTGCTCATACTTATGATAACATGATAAATACTCTAAGAGAAGAGGATAATACCATAAATGTTTTCATAGTAAAGAACAATTTAAGAGAATCATCATCAAATATTTTCACTAGGGGGCAAGCATCAAAAATTATTCTACCTACCAATGCTCCTAAAATTGTGTTATCAAACCAAGCTTCAACCTCATCATCAAAACAATACAACTTGGTTGATCAACTACAAAGAAATCTTACTCAAATCTCTATTCTTGAGTTACTCAAATTGTCACCAACCCATAAAGACATTTTGGAGAAAGCCTTATTGGAAACCAACGTGCCTATAAATTTGGAGGTAGAAAAATTTCAAAATATGGTAGGACACCTCATTGCACCCCATTTCTTATCATTTTTTGAGCAAGGTGACATGTCCCTTAATCATCCTCAAAATATGCCTTTGCACATAGAAGTCTTGATTCACAAGCATAGGGTGAAAAGAGTCCTTATAGATAGAGGAGACGGCCTAAACATTTGTACCCTTATCCTAGTGAATGCCCTAGGATTTTTTGATGAGGCTATTGACCCTAAGAAAAAGATAACCATTAAAGCCTATGATGGTGAAGAAAGAGCTTCAAAAGGAGGCATAGTGTTACCCATAAGAGTTGGTCCCATGCAAAAAGAGACCATATGCCAAGTGTTAGATCTAAATTTGACTTATAATATCTTGTTAGGAAGGTCGTGGATTCATGAAATGCAAGTCATTCCTTCTACTTATCATCAATGCCTAAAATTTCCTTATTTAGGGTGGGAGATAATGGTAAGTGGGGACCTAAATCCTTTCCAATATTGTAACAACATCAAGCCTATCAATGACTCTTTAGTCCCACACAATGCAGAGGGGTCTATACCTAATCAAATGGAGCAAGGGAAAAGTTCTAAAGACATCCCATTATTGAAGGGAAAAGAAAAGATGGAAGAGGAAATTGTTATTAAAGACACACCAAAACTCACTAACCTAACTACATCAACTAAAGAAAAGAGAAGGTTAGTGAGGATAATATTATTAAAGAATCAAAAGAAGACCATACCAAAGCTATCCAAGTGTGCACCAAAGAGGCTCATTATAAAAAAAAATGGACCAAATGATGAAGAATTTTGATAAGCAATGCAAGATCAAGCAAAAAGGTGTAGGTGAATACTCCTTATCTATGATGGACTTACCTTTATCACCCAAGTCCTATGGAAGACCCTCAAATCTACCTCATAGATATAATGGTAATTTTGTGAGGGCAAGTACATCATCCACCATGGATGAAGAAGACAATGAGATCCTAAACTAGTTATATAAAGATGAAGAATCAAGTGCACATGTCAAACATATTCAAAATATAACCATTCCCACACATCAATATGGGAAAGGGTTTCAAATCATGAAAAAGATGGGGTACAAAGGTCAAGGACCTTTGGGCACAAAGAATGAAGGGCTCATTGAACCCATAGAAACAACATGGCGAGATACCAAGGAGAAAATAGGATTAGGGCATCTTGAAGAAGGATACACTCAAAAACATTATACCAAACTCCATGGCCAAATATTGCAACTAGAATCTCATAGTGATGAAGATTATAATGAGTGGGAATGGGAGACATTATCTGAGGATTCATGCCATGATAAGGGTATTTATGTTATTCATACCTACACTTCTACCAAGGATAAAGGACCAATAGCAAAATCAAGTTCAAATCAAGCATCTAGTTCAAACCAAGGGGTTCTAAATGATGTGCCAAGCATAAAAATAGAGATAAATCAATGGGTAGGTGAACCCTACGTACCTTCATGGAGACCTACTATGGAGGAATCAAACGTTAGGTTTAATCCGCATGAATTTTATCCAACAAAAATCTTAGAGGATTCTAGTGTGGAGGACTTTGATCCTACTTCTTTAGAACATGTAGAAGAGGCCCATGTTATAGACTTGCATGATACAATGTATGAACCATCTAATGAAGTATTAGCCTTAAACCCCATTGAAACAAACCCAAGTATTGACCCATTAACTCTCATACACCCGGAATTAATTGAATGGAATTCCAATGATTCCATTGAACCAACTACCCTTCCAATCTTCTTGAATGACAACGTTGTGTTCCAATACCTTAACGCGGTTGAACCCTCTTCTATCATGGAATATCAAGAAGAATTGATCAAGGGGAGCATCCAAACTTTCAATCTGAGAAAAATTGAAAAAAAAAAAAAAAAGGAAAAGAATCAACTGTTGAAAACCACGTTGTGGCAACATTAAATCAAGAAGAAAGAAATAAAGGATGTTTCCAAAGGTGAAAACCCAACTGAGGCACCTAAGGAAGGGAGTTTGGATTCTCTACCATAACATTATGAAGAAAGATCTCCAATCTTAATTGAGCCCACATAAAAGATAAATATTGGGTCAGAAACTAAGCCAAAGATCATCCACCTAGCGGCATCCCTATCTAGCGAAGAAAGAACAGAATTCATCAAGTTCTTTAAGGAAAAAAAAATTAACTTTGCATTTTCTTATGATGATATGTCAGGATTAGATCCAAATCTGATAATGCATCATCTAAATATCAAGGAAGGAGCCAAACCTGTTAAGAAAAAGTTAAGGAAGATGCATCCACATATAGCACTAAATTGTCAAAGTGGAATTAAAAAATTATTGAAAGTGGGATTTATAAGGGCCATTGATTATGCACAATGGATCTCAAATATAGTGCCAATATCAAAAGCAGATAAATCCATTAGAATCTACACGGATTTTAGAGACTTAAACTTGGCATGTCCTAAAGATGACTTCCCACTTCCAAGTATAGATGCCATTGTGGACCTAACAACAGGACACTCTGTGTTTTCACTCATGGATGGATTTAGCAGATATAATCAGATAAAGATAGTACCAGAAGACCAAGATAAGATAGCTTTTACATGTGCATGGGGTACTTTTTGTTGGAATGTCATGCCTTTTGGTTTGAAGAATGCCGGAGCAACCTATCAATGAGTGATGACCACAATATTTCATGATATGATGCATAAGTTCATGGAGGACTATGTGGATGACATATTAGCCAAATCTCACTCAAGAAAAGACCACTTACCAATTCTGGCAAAAAAATTTGAAAGATTAGAGCAATTCAAAGTAAGGCTGAATCCAAAAAAATGTGCATTTGAAGTCCAATCTGGCAAACTACTAGGATACATTGTATTTGCAAAGGGAATAGAGGTGGATCCCGCTAAAGTTAAGGCCATTAAGGAAATGGAAATACCTAAAAACATTATCCAAATGAGATCTCTACAAGGAAGGATACAATCCATCAAGAGATTTATCTCCCAATTAGCCAAAAAATGCCATAATTTCACCCAACTTCTGCACAAAGATACAATTTTCAAATGGGATGAAAAGTGTGAAGAAGCCTTTAATCTATTGAAGAAATACCTCATGAAACTTCCAATATTGATGTGACCTATCAGAGGCAAGCCCTTAATCCTATATATTTTAGCAACAGAGAATTCATTAGGGGTACTTTTAGCACAAGAAGATGAAACAAGCAAAGAAAAGGCAATTTACTACATAAGTAGGACTCTAGTCAAATACGAGCTAAACTATACATTCATGGAAAGGGAATGCTTGATCATGGTTTTTGCTTCACAAAAATTGTGCCATTATATGCTATCCCACAAGATGAGGCTCATTACCAAAATTGATCCTTTGAAGTATCTACTTAGTAAAACAACATTAAATGGAAGGCTAGCAAAATGGGTTATGGAGTTAAGTGAATTCGACATTGAATATGTTGATAGAAAATCAATCAAAGGGAAAATCATTGCTAACCAGTTAGTAGAAGCACCACTTCAAGATGATCATCCCATCCAAGTGGAATTCCCAAATTCAGAGATTGTGAATGTTGAGACAAAAAAATGACAACTATATTTTGATGGTTCATACACTCAACATGGGTCAGGAGCAGGCATGCTTCTAATCACTCCTCAAGGATCTACTACTCCTAAGTCCTATAAATTGTTATTTACATGCACCAATAATATAGCATAATATGAAGCCTTGGTCATTGGAATCAATTTGGCACTAGAATGGAAAGTGACAGAACTAAAGGTTTATGGAGATTCACAATTAATCATTAATCGAGTTAATGAAGAATATCAAACAAAAGATGACAAATTGGTACCCTATAAAAACATGGTGGAAAATCTTAAGAAGTAATTCATTCTTATTACCTTCGAGCAAGTGCCAAGAGAAAAGAACAAAGTAGCAAATGCAATGGCAACTTTGGCTTCGCTTCTACAAATGCCCGATCAGAGTGCTAGATATGAATTCCTAGTAGAAGAAGTGGAATAACCCACGTTTGACCCTACCCACCCTTATACCAATTTCTTTCTAACTACACACAAATCACCTTGGTATGGACCTATTTACACTTACTTAAAAGATCAAATTATTCCCATAGACCAAACCAAGAATCAAAAGAAAAGCTTCATTCGCCAAGCCACCCAATATACTATAATTTCTGAAACATTGTATCACAAGAGTTTAGACGGAATTCTCCTTAGATATCTAAAAGAAGAGGAATCAAACATAGCCTTACAAGAAATCCATGAGGGAATTTTTGGATCACACTCAAATGGATTAACCCTAGCTAAGAAACTTCATAGGATAGGATATTTTTGGCCTACGATGGAAAAAGATGCTTGTAACTTTGCCAAAACTTGTAGAAAGTGTCAATTCCATGGAAACTTGATACATGTGCCCACACAAGAGCTTCATCTGATGACAAAACCTTGGTCATTCTATCAATGGGGTCTAGATTTAATAGGCATGATTTATCCACCATCCTCGAATGGTCTTAAATTCATCATAACGACAATGAAATACTTTACCAAGTGGGTGGAAGTTGTACCCTTATCAACTGCAACAGGAAAGTAGGTATCTTTGTTTATCCTAAATCACATCATTTTTAGATATGGCATACTTCATGCTATCATAACGGATAATGCAAAGCATTTCAAAAACAAAGACTTAAAGGAATTATGCACAAAGTTTCACATGATTCATCATTCTTCATCCATCTATTACCCTCAAGGTAATGGACAAGCCGAGGCAACAAATAAAAACATCTTAAAGATATTGAAGAGAATGGTGGATAATTCAGGTAGAGATTGGCACATCAAAATAAACCTAACCTTATGGGCTTATAGAACAAGTATAAGAATGCCAACAGGAGCTACACCTTTTTCCTTAGTCTTTGGAACCAAAGTAGTTTTGCCTTTGGAGGTAGAACTTCCATCCTTAAGGGTATCTCTTCATGGTTTGATAAGTGAGGAAGACTATAGAGTTTCTAAGCTGTAAGAACTAGAACTCCTAGATGAGAAATAGAAGCAAGCATTTGGTCATTTGAAGGTATACCAAAATAGAATGTCATGGATTTATAATAAGCACATCAAGTCAAGAACATTTCAAATAGGTGACCTAGTTTTGCGAGAGAATCCCAAAAATCAAGAAGAAAAAGAAAACTAAATCCATCCTATGGTGAAAACCACTTCTTGTGGCATCTTGGACAAGTACCATGATGAAAACTTGGCAAACAGGCATCATGTGTAATTCCTCTCTCTTGCATTCTACACTTGGGGGAAAGTTTCATCCATCATATCCTCCATCTTTCTACCATTGATCTCACTTGCATCCGTATTACATTTTTCACCTTTGATCTTTACAAGGTTGAACATATCCATGAGCATTAAGTATCTTGACATGAGTTATTCTATCCATCAGCTTATTCACTTGTTGCGTTCACGCTACCTTATCATGATCTTGCTTATCCTAAAGCCACCTTCATTATTTCTAAGAAGCCTTCCCATAATCCCAAACCATTCACTCATAGCCTTCACCACCCCTTTATCATGATTGTGTGATCCTATCCACATTGATCCCTTAATCTTGATCCAATTGAAGAATAAAATAATGAAAAAAAAATGTTAGAAAAGGTCTCTTGATATGTCCACTCATTTGGACCATTGTCATGACACCGGGTCATTATTCCATATGCTATCCAACACCACATCATTGGCCTATATTGAGATATTATTTTTCCTTAGCTTGGATAATCTTGAGGAGATGGTCCTATGGGTAACACACTTGCTTCATCCATGATTGCCTATTCATTGGTGAATCATCAGTTTGCAAATCCATCTTTCATGCCCTATACCTTACTAGACATTGGGGACAAAATCAATGTGATCTTGTTTGAGAACTAGTGATCTTCTAAAAATCCAAAAACATCAAAAAACTCTAAAAAATACAAAAAAAAAAAAAAAAAAAAAATCTAAAAATTGCAACTTTTAAGTAAACACTCAAAAGTTGCATTGCCCAACAAAGCATGATCTTTGCTAAATCAAACCAGGGGCACCAATCCAAGTTCAATGAGCTTATCAAAATAGATGCAAGTTGGCTCAAATCATTGCATCAAAATCAAAAAATTGCTACACCTAAACACTTGATCAATATTACATTTCAACATCCAAACACTTGATCTAAACAAAAACATTTGACAAATCAAATCTAAATCTAAAAAGCTTAATTAAATCAAAAAAATATTCAAACAATAAATCAGAGAAAAATCTAAATGGTTTAAACATAACTAAGGATCAAAGTGGATGAATTTTTTGAAATATGGATCTACAAACAAAAGAAAAAAAGTTCAAAGTGATTACTTGATTGGTGAAATCATGTCTTTTTAGCAAATCGATGATGGTTGACTAGATGAGCAATGATGAAGACATGATATTTTCTTGATTTCTTCTTGAGTTCTTGTCATGTTTATTCATAGAAGTATGTGAATCTGTCTAATGACATGATCATCAAAGAATCATCAAGGACATTTGTCTATGAAAGGGATCAATTCTTTGTCTGTTTACTTGAAATTGTTAAAATATGAGGAAAGAGGTATTCATATCATCATGGTTGAACCAGTGAGGGTTGTACCAATTTCATGTTCCAAAAGCTCGATGATGAAAATAAGCTTCCTAATCCTGAATAGTGATAGTTAGTTGCATACATCCTAGATTAAATGTAAGGTATTTGTATTTCTTAGCTTGAAAACAAATTTGAAAAAGAGAAAATACAAAGGGAGTGGAGTTATTATCATCAAAAGACCAAATCAAGATACATCAAGTGATCAATGATATCATCAATGGTGCATCATCAAAATTCTTGATCAATATCATCAAATGTCCATCAATGTATAACCAAAGTCTTGACTAACATCATCAATGTCTAAAGTATCCATCATCGAAAATCATACTCAATTTGATCATCAAAGGTACATCAACATCATCAAGATACAAATACATGTAAATCATGATCCATCAAATGATCCATGCTACCTCAAGGACATCATCAATAATCAATCATTCTAATCAACTAGGGGCAACCTAACTTGATCCATCACCTAAATCTATACTTGCACCTACACCAATAGATGACCCTTCTATCGATCCTTAATTTTGCATCATGAGAACATCCAATCAACTCCATATCAAAAAAAACATCTAATCATATCATGTATCAAATATCAATTAGTCAAATCATCCAAGTGATCATCTAACATCAATCAATTTATCCTATCATCCATTTTCTCATCTTGAGTGCATCAAAACTCCTAACTCTATATCATGAGGAAGGAAAATCATTGTTTTGTCTCTCTGGATCTTGAGAGAAAAATATCAACCCATCAACTTATCTTATCAGATTGACATCAACATCAACCAAGTGATTCTAACTGACATAAAATGATACCAAACCATCATCAACTTATCTGGAGCATCAACATCTTATCAATCAAATATTTTATCATCAAATTCTCTCATGATCGGGGTATTTCCAAATTTCTATATCGGGAAACAAATCAAAATTTCTCATTCTCAACCAAATCATCCAAAATCATTTTGATTCATTTCCCGAGGGGGCATGCAATCATATCATCATCAACATAAGCAAATCAAAGTGTAATCTTTTATCAAAAAAAAATTCATAAATCAATCGAATGGGGCATCACATTGGAATCAATCATTAAATCAAGGATCACATCATAATATTTCATCAAATCAAGCATCATATCAAGGATCAAACATCAAAATGACCATCAAAGTATCACATCAATTGAAGGAACATCATCAGAACTACATCTTCATATCAAATATCAAGATCGACCATCGATAGAACCAAGACCTTTTATCAAGCCAAAATCAAAATATTCTTTGAATTGACATGCTTTGCATGTCAACTCAAAGAGGGGCATTTGTAATCACCCAAAAGTGGACAGGATCATTCAAGTGATTAATCAAGGAAAATCAAGGCAAAATCAAGGCAATTGAATCAAAACAAGTATTTAGCCAATCAAAATTAAAATCAAGTCTTAATTCAAAGTAAAGCAAAATTGAGAGCATTTTAATCAAGTTAAATCAAATCAAAGTGCAATTAATTCAATTAATTGTATAATTTTGAATTAAATCAAATTCAACCCATTCAAGGGGCACATGGATAAATAAATGAATTAAAATCAATTGATTAAATCCTAATTTCTCTCAACAACCCAAAAGGGGAGGAAATTCAATCAACCAATAGGATTTAAGGAAATGAACTCACATGGATCAAGCCAAATTCAATCTCAATCACTCAATTTGAAAGAGCATCTTGTCCATTGATCTTGTCTACTTGTCCCAAGCTTTGAGGACACGAACTTTGCATTGTCTTCAAAGGGTGGAACCAAAGACTCAACCAAGGCTTAATCATGATCAACTACACCACACCCCCTACCCTTGCATAAATCTATAAAAGGAAGACCAAAATCCTCATAATTCATAACCACAAATCTGAGAATTGTATAGAGCCTCTTGCATTTTATAGCTAGAAAGGCATTTTAAGAGCAATTTAGCATTTCAATTTGAATATAATTGTTAGCTTTAGCTTAATCTTTATCATTTCTCATTCTAGGACTGTCATTAATGGTAGCTTGTAGAAAGCTTCTATTAACACTCTTAGATAGAGAGCCATAGGATGCTCAATTGATCTTTCATTTGCTAAATAGTTTCTATATTGTGGTTTATTTAGTTTATATTTCATTTATTGCTCAATACTAATTTTATGAAGGTACATTTCCTTGTACACAGTATCTATTACATTAGGGATATGGAGACTAGAGATATTTTTGTTGCAAGGGTGGTTAATCATGCATCATGATTGTACTTTTTCTTAATTTTCTATTGATGATGATATTCCTTCAAAGGTTAATATTCACACCCTTCTAGCAATGATGAATCATATTTGTGAGGAGAGGTTTGGTCACTTGAATATTGGTTTTCTTGATACTATTGTTGAACTTCCTACTCCGCCACCCCCTACTTTTTTAGATTTAAGTTCTTCTATTCAGCAGGTTGATCATAATTTTTTATATCTTTCTTTGTGGAATGAGTATTTGGAAAGTATTTTAGACATGTTTGTGGATTCTCATCTCATAGATTTGGGAGACATACTTGAGGGGATTTATCTCCTCTTTGATGACATTTTTAGCATGATTGTTGATACATCTTCATTGTTGTTAAAGATTGACATTGATGAATTTCCTCCTTCACTTGATATGTCACTTTTCTTGGTTGAGTTTGATCATGATTATGTGGTGGATTATTTGATATTAGAGACTCCTACACAATTTTTAGATACTTCTATTTGGAAACTTCCTTCCTTGATCTTTCAATTGGACATAGAGTAGCTTCTTCATCATTTGGTGGACTTGTTTTTTCTTTTGGGGATATGTGTTGCTTGTTCGATGCAGGAGAATCTCAGGTCCTTGGAAATCCTGTGTCACCAAAAATAATTTGGAGTTTGTCTATGTTGCTTGGTTCCTGCATTGACTGAGTTGGTCGGTAGTTGGTCAGTTTCCTTTGGTTACCGAGTGTGGTTGATTATCTCCTAGGTAGTCATTTATTTCACTGGCGCTCGACATTGCCTGTGTGCTACTCAATTATCTTGCTCACCGATGGGTTTAGCTTTAGTTTTTGTTGTAGCCAACTTGTGCATTTATATTGGATCATGGATTTAATGTTGGAATCCATCATTGAAAAGTGTGTAGTCCCAGATCTGACTATTCCTTCCATTGATTATGGATCTGAAGGCCTACTCAGTTTGGTAGCTTCTTGTATAAATGTAGTTGTTGGTTTAGAGTTTAGAGGTAGTTAGAGAGTTTTGGGGGATGAGAGTTCGATAAAAGATAGAAGTAGAGATTTGGCAGATCCTCGTATGTTTGAGGACCCTGTAATTCATTGTAATATCTAGCCCTAACCAGGAAGGCCTTATAGCCCGACATGTATGGTTCTATTTGATGAAAATATATGAAAGATCTGGCATTCTCTCTCTCTCACTATTTTGTTTGTTTGCTTCCACATGTGTTGAGTAGGCTTGGATCATCAAGGTGTGCCATAGTTTGGCCCCTCTTGCTCCATGCCTTGCATTAGGTGGTATCAAAGCGAGGTGAGATCTTGATCTAGGTCTACGGATCTAGGTTTGTAGGTTCCTCTTGAAGCCCTAGTTGATTATTGTGGGGTAGCAAATTGTGATCTGACCTGCAATTGTAGAGGGTTGTCAAGATGGTTTGTGGGATGCAAGATGCAAATCTAGGATTGGAAGATATACTAAGGTAGATTGTTGCTAGGTTAGAAGCTATTGAAACAGCCCAGAGAAGGGGCAGACATCTTGAAGATGTCAGTGATGATGAAGTTGAAGAAGAATAGGCAAATGCAAAACCTGCACCTATTATGGATCAAGGTGAAGAAAGATTTTGAAGGCTTTGACAAGTCTGAAGTCAACACCACATTTCAATCCTCTTTAGTATGGTGGAAAGCTAGATTATGATAAATTGGTGGACTGGATCACCGAGATGGAAAAGTACTTTGAATATGAAAACATTCCTGAGGATAAGAAGGTGAAGATTGCAAGCACAAAGTTGAAAATTCATGCATCCTTATGGTGGGAACATCTGCAATTGGATAGGAAGAGGAAAGGAAAAGACAAAATAAAGGTATGGAATAAAATGGTGAACAAATTGAAAGGAAAGTTCTTACCTTGTGATTATCAGATTAACCTAGTTCGGCAAATGCAAAGTTTGAGATAGAAAGATAGCTTGGTAAAAGAGTATACTAAGGAATTCTATAGATTAGATATTAGATCTAGACATGATGAAGATGATGTGGAAAGAATCAGTAGATACCTGAATGGTTTGAGAGTTTCCATCCAAGAGGAAATTAGTATGGTCAAGTTGGAGAACATTGAAGAGGCTTATCCATTTGCTTTGAAGACCGAGGAAAAATTAAACAAGAGACATGAACAAAGACAAAGAGGTTAAGGTGGTAGATTCCCTAGAGGAAGAGGTAGATCCAATGGTGAAAATGGTAGATCTAAACCAGAAAAGACAAATCTAGACAAAGGCAAGACCGAGTGGAAAGGTGAAAGTTCATCTAGAGGCAAAGGTAGTAACTATTAAGGTGGTTATAGCAAAGGAAGTTTTCAAGGAACTTGTTACAATTGTGGAGAAGAAGGACATAGATCTTTTGAATGTACATGGGCTAGTAAGAAGGTTGGTAGCAATAGAAATGCTTTGGTGCAAGAAGAGTCACCGAATGAACCTGAGAAAGAAAATAACTTGATGGTAAGGAGAGCATTGTGGAATGAAAGCAAGAAGGAAGATTCGGTAAGGAAAAGTTTGTTCAAGACCAGATGTAGAGTTTTTGACAAAGTTTGGAAGGTAATCATTGATAGTGGTAGTGCAGAGAATCTGGCATCTGAAGAGATGGTCACAAAATTGAAGTTGGAAGGTTGGTACATCCGAAGCCCTATCAAATCTCATGGATCAAAGATGAGCATACACTCCTAGTAAGTGAACAATGTTATGTGAATTTGAAGATTGGTAAATACTATGATAAGGTGTTATGTGATATCATGCCTATGGATTGTTGTCATATTTTGTTGGGTAGATCTTCACAATATGATAGACATGCTATATATGATGGGATATTGCATAAGTATACTATTGTGGCTGATGGAAAGAAACAAATCTTGTTACCATTGATGGAAGAACCTGTTAGTAATGTTTTCACATTTGTAAAATTTTATTTGATGGAAGGAAGAAAGTTTGTTAACTCTTTGAAGAAGAATGATGTATGTTTTGTTGTGATCCCTAACAAACCGAGTAATAAAATAGAGGATAATGTCCCTAAGGAGATTGATAAGTTAATCACTGAATACAGTGAAATTATTTTTGATAATGTACCTGATGGTTTTCCACCAAAAAGAAGCATTGATCATTGTATGGATCTAATTCCTAGAGCTAGTTTACCAAATAAGGCACCTCATTGGTTGACACCTACCGAGAATCAGGAATTGAACTGACAGATTCAAGAGTTGTTGGAGAAAGGTTTGATTAGAGAAATTTGAGTCCTTTTGTAGTACCTATTGTATTGGCATCGAAGAAGAATGGGGAATGGAGAATGTGTACTGATTCCAGAGCAATCAATAAGATAATAGTGAATTATAGGTTTCCTATACTAAGAATGGATGATATAATGGACAGTTTGACTGGAGAAAAGTATTTCACAAAGATTGATTTGAAAAGTGGGTATCATCATATCAGAATCAGAGAAGGTGATGAATGGAAGACTTCTTTCAAGACAAAAGAAGGTTTGTATGAGTGGTTGGTTATGCCTTTTGGTTTAACTAATGCACCAAGTACTTTTATGAGGTTGATGAATGAAGTTTTGAAGAAATTCTTGGGTAATGTTGTGATTGTATATCTTGATGATATTTTGATATTCAGTAATACCAGAGAAGAATATTTTTTGCATTTTAGACAAGTTTTGCAGAGATTGAAAGAGGAAAAGTTGTTGATAAATATGAAAAAGTGTTCATTCATGAAAGAGGAGATTGTGTATTTGGGATTTGTTATTTCAACTAATGGTTTGAATATGGATCCTAAAAAGGTTGAAACTATTTTGAATTGGCCTACACTTGTGAATGCTAGTGAGATAAGATCATTTCATGGTTTGGCAAGTTTTTACTAAAATTTCATAAGAAATTTCAGTTCAATTTGTAATGCTATGACTGAGACTATGAGAGGAGACAAAAGACAATTCAAGTGGACACATGGAGCTGACAAAAGTTTTGAGACTCTAAAGCAGAAGGTTGTTGAATTACCTATTTTGGCATTGCCTGATTTTAGTAAGGTATTTCAAATGGAATGTGATGCAAGTGGAAGTGCAATTGGAGTTGTGTTGAGTCAAGAAGGTAAACCTGTTGCTTTCTTTAGTGAAAATTTGAATGATGCTAGAAGGAAATATTTTGTGTATGATCAAGAATTCTATGCTATGGTTCAAACACTGAAGAAATGGAGACATTGTTTGATACCGAGTGAATTTGTGTTTCATACTAATCATAAAGCTTTACAATATTTTAGTAGTCAGAATAAGTTGAATCAGAGACATATGAAATGGGTTGAGTATTTGCAGAGTTATACATTTGTGATAAAGCATAAGAGTGGAGTCACTAACCAAGTTGTTGATGCATTGAGTAGAAGAAGATCTTTGATGATCAAGATGAAAATTGAAGTTCTTGGTTTTGATGAGATGAGATATTCTTATGAGTTTGACCCTAATTTTTCTGAGCCATGGAGAAAGTGCAGAGCACCTATTCAAGATCAACAAGATACTAAATGGGATGAATATTTCATTCAGTAAGGTATGTTGTTTAAAGGTATTCAATTGTGTATACCAAGAGGAGTAATGAGAACTAATCTAATAAAGGAAAAGCATAGTAGTGGTTTGGCTGGACATTTTGGTATTGATAAAACATGGAATTTTCTTAAGGAGAAGTACTATTGGTCGTAGTTGTATAAAGATGTTTAAAAATTTGTGAAAAGTTATGGAATTTGTCAAATTGCAAAAGGAGTAAGTCAGAATACTAGATTGTATACACTGATTGTTTTTCCTAAGAAACCTTGGATTGACATCAGTATGGACTTTTTTCTTGGCTTACCGAAGACAATAAGAGGTAATGATTCTATATTTGTTGCTGTGGATAGATTTTCTAAAATGGTACATTTTATACCTTGTAGAAAGACATCGGATGTAGTACATGTAGCAGATCTTTTCTTTAAGGAAATTTTCAAATTGCATGGATTACCAAGGAGTATTATCTCTGACCAAGATAGTAAATTTGTTGGATACTTTTGGAAAACCCTTTGGAAGAAATTTGGCACTGAGTTGAAATATAGTTCTACATTTCACCCACAAACCGATGGACAGACTAAAGTTTTGAACAGAAGTTTGGGAAATCTTTTAAGATGTTTAGTTGGAGACACACCGAGTAATTGGGATTCTATGTTGGCACAAGTAGAGTTTGCATATAATAATTCAATGAATAGGAGTACTGGAAAGACACCATTTGAGATTGTGAATGGCACACAACCGAGAGGAATATCTGATTTGAGAGACATTGCTGATGAGAATAAGAAAAGTGTTGAAGGAGTAAATTTTTTAAGTACATGAAGATATTGCATGAAGATGTGAAGTTGAAGATGGAAGATAGTAATCAGAAATACAAAGACAGAGCTGATAGATCAAGAAGATATAAAACTTTTGATGTTGGTGATGAAGTGATGGTTCATTTGAAGAAAGGTTGATTTCCTATTGGAACTTATCACTACTACATTTGGGGCCAAATTTTGATGGCCATTTGTTGGATTTGCAATGCTCATTTGTTAGAATTTTGACACATGAGTCTGTCGCCCTTTTTGCATAGAAGATTGCGATAGAAGACCTACCTATCGGTTTACCGACACCATGTCACGTCAGAAAGTTTCAAATGACAACAGCTTTGAAATGGCATTTCCTACAGTTCATCCATCAAAATTCCAATAACAAGACCTATCGGAAATATACAATCTCTGTCAGAACTGACTGTCGAACCATATTATTTCTGACAGTATAACTATTGGAATACTGATAGTTAGCATCAAATTCTAACAAATCTACCTGTCGGTGATATGGCCTCACTATCGAAAGTTCTGTCAAATATTTTCTATTTACGACACTTAAACTATCAGAATAGCGACATTCTGCACTATTCTCTGACAGGTTTCCCTGTCGAACGTATAGCATTACTGTCACATGAAATGTCGTAAATTATTTTTTTCTGACATTTTGTTTGTCGAATGCATAGTGCTTCTGTCAGAATTAATTATGAATTGTCAAAAAATCAACGGATAGGCACATTAAAGTTAACACAGCTCAAGAGACCATCGTAGGTTGTCTCTTTCTTTGGTCTATATTATTGACAGAATATTTTACCTTTCATTAGCTCATCAAATCCAGGGATTTGAAAGAATTTAATAGAATATTTTCATGACAACGTATATTATTTAAGTTGATGTTGCATGAATTTATCTACTTCGTGCACTTGTAGACTATGAGGACGGTGATAAAAAGCATTTCCATGGGAGGAGATGCTTCTTTATCACCATATTCATAGTATACAAGTGTGCGAAGTAGATAAATTTGTGCAACGTTAACTTAAATAATATACGTTGTCATGAAAATATTCTATTAAATTCTTTCAAATCCCCAGATTTGATGAGCTAATGAAAGGTAAAACATTCTATCAATAATATAGACCGAAGAAAGAGACAACCTATGATGGTCTCTTGAGCTATGTTATCTTTAGTCCTAGCTACCTATTGATCGTCAAGAATAATCACCGCCTTGCATTTATGTACACTGCAGAAATTGATCACAGTCTCGCAAAAACATTTTACACTTGTACATCTCATCAATACTGGAGGCCTAAAGTAATTTTATATGATCACTAGCACATTTCATGCATGGATGAGAAAACACTATCCAAAGTTTCTAGATAACTATTTTTGAGAAGAAGAATGAGTGGAGGCCAAAGAAGGGATAATTGTGAAGGTTTTATAGATGTAGGTTACTGAATCAATCATCTCTGCATTGGTACTCAATCTGGCCTCCACTCCATATACATCTTCTCAGAATCTAAAAACTCTCCATCATTGATTCTCGTCATTTTTTTAGCATCTCCGTGGACTGAGACCTTAAATTATTGAGCTTCTCTTTGTTTCAAGAATAGTTTAACATTATCTACTTAACAAGGCCAACCACGTGAAGGTGGAAGCTCACCTAGCCCCTCCAAGGAGCCTCTTATGACCCTTTACGACATTTTAAGACCTCTAAGATGTATTCTTAGGGATCATAAATGGTCGTAAAGGGTCATAAGGGGTCCTGGGACACAACAGCTGAGAAACATAAATGTAGGCATCATGGTCACAATTTTTTGGAGACACAACATAATTGAGTGGTTTTCTAAGATGATGCAAAGTAGTGGTTGCTTTGCATCATCTGGGAATAGCACTCAATTATGTTGTGTCTCCAAAAAATTGTGACCATGATGCCTACAATTATGTTTCTTAGCTGTTGTGATATGTACATCGCAGTCTGTCATTGTTGCAACAGCAGAGCCTATATTCCACAACAAAAAGGAAGACATCTTTTTAGCCTGGGTCTCGATCCTACCCCAATTGTCGAAGGATCCAAGGCCATGATTGAAAGATGTCTTCCCATTCTGTCTGCAACATTGTGTCCATCCTTGATCTCAAGAACATCATCGTCTTTCCACTCTTCATTTGCCAAAATATATCACTTCTTCAAGCTTGCAGCTCAGTAATATTATTAATAAAAGAACTCTTGCCAACATTAGGGTACCCACAGATCAAAATAGTTGATGTTATTGGTGCTTGTGCTCAAGGATATCGATTCACTATTTTGAAATGGCCAAATCATTTTTATTTCGATTGTAGAGAAAAGGAGTGGGAGAAAATGAGTGGGTGAAAGTTGATCGAGAGCGAGAGAAGGCATTGCATTTTATTTGATCATAAATGCTCTCTGAAATGACCAATCATGTTTTCTATTCAATTCCTTTTGGTGTTTTTTTTTCCCATATTCAGTAGATAAAAATCATGGCGACATCCACTTAGCCATCTTTTTGATGTTCCAGGTTCTTTACAAAGATACAGGTATGTGGATTTATCATTCAATTGCTTGTAGTTATTGGTCAAATGCAAATATTTTGTCACGTTGCAAGGGCAAGATATCAGTTTGGTGTTTTTCGTTTATGTTAAAAGTTGATTTGGTAAAATCCTCAAAAAACACACTACATGTTCTAAAATGTAAAGAAGTTGAATGTTAAATGTAAGATATATATCTCATCCATAGTAATCAAAAGAAAAGACATGAAACTTATAAGGAGATTTACCAAACCAAAAATATAAGCGAATAGGAAACATGGATTGGTACCTTATGAATTGGTTTTTGAGGTGCACAATCTTCATCAATCTCCTCAAAACAAGACCCCTCCTCATGAAAAATGCACTTAACACAAAAAAAAAATCTACAAAACTGAACCAATGGCATGTTTAGAATAAAGAAATAGATTGATTATAATATGCTAAAAATTCTATTATGTTTAATACATGCAAAAGGACCAATCCCAACAATTCTTAAACATACTTTATCTGATATGATAATAACATGGTAATTAAACTGATAAAGGTGTTATCTACATTTAATCTACCAATTACTAATTACACAAAAAACAAATTTACAAAACTGAACCAATGGCATGTTCTTTGTATGTGATTTCTTCATCTTTCGAGCCTCTAGCATCATATTCAACCACAAATTACAAATGCATTGCTTTTTATTTGATCATGAATGCTCTCTGAAATGACTGCATTCTACTGGTGTCATGCCCTAGCCTGTGCTTTATCTCCATTATTTGATGTTATTGGTGCTTGTGCTCAAGGATATCGATTCATTGTTTTCAAATGTTTGGATCATTTTGGTCATGACTGTTCCTCTAGTACACAGTTAGGAAATGTAATTGTCTAATGATTATATGTAATGTTGAATGGAGTAAATGTGTTATTCTTGGTAGAAGTGAATGGAAGGAATAGTGTTGGTGTTAGGTTTCATTTATTATTGAATTCAATGGTTTCCAAGAAGTGTTGAGGAGTTTGCTCCTTGTTTAATGTTAACTGTTCCTGCACAATCCACTCATACAACAATGAAATGCTATGTGATTGACAATTTCATAAAATTGGTCCTTTGGCATGTATTAAATACAATCCAGTCACTTATTGAATGCTTTGGAGACTACTGGTTTGACTTTCCATGCGTTACCAGTGACTGAGATTCATTAAAAGATACAAAACCCTTCATTTTGGGGTTATTGTGTGTGGATTCAAATGTAGGTTTGATTTGGTTAATATTTAGAAGAGATCAATAAAGTATTTAAAGACAATCTTACATGTTTGGAGAGATTTGAGAGGCACTTATAATGATTGTACCCTCACAAACAGCGGCATAGATTGGTTTTACTAAGTTTCCTTTCTCTATTTTGAGGTTTCCTTTCTCTGCCATAGGGGTACAGTCAGAGGGTTCATTGACAAAATGATCTTTTGAATGGTTACTATGAATATGAATGATTTGATATAGCATATTGCTCATTTTACTTGAAGTTTGGAATAGCTTGTGCAAGGGTGAAAGTAGTTTTGGTCATTTTGGTCATGACTGTTCCTCTACACAGTCAGAAAATGTAACTGTCTAATGATTATATGTAATGTTGAATGGATTAAATGTTTTATTATTGGTAGAAGTGAATGGAGTTTCCAAGATGTGTTGAGGAGTTTGCTCCTTGTTTAATGTTAACTATTCATGCACAATCCACTCATACAATAGTGAAGTTACAAAACTGAACCAATGGCATGTTTACAAAAAAGAAATAGAATGATAATAATATGTTGAAAATTCTATATATTCTGTTTAATACACACCAAAGGACCAGTCCCAACAATTCTTAAACATACTAGTTATCTGATATGATCAATTGTTAATAAAGGTCTAATTCTGTAGACTGCTAGCATGAAGGAAGATTTGACCTAGCCAAATTTTCCTTTTACCACACAAAAAAAATGTGTGATAACTATGTCTACTCCAACCTTCATTGTTTAAGAATTCATCATATCAGATAAAGTATGTTTAAGAATTGTTGGGAGTTCAATTAGACCTTTGTTGTAAACATGTCATTGGTTTTCAAATGTTTGGATTCACTTTTATTGATATTATTGGCATATATGTTTAATGACGCCATTATATATTGTCATCACTAAAATGACTGCATTCTACTAGTGTCATGCCCTAGCCCATGCTTTAACTCCATTATTTGATGTTATTGGTGCTTGTGCTCAAGGATATCTATTTTTTTGAAATGTTGACTATGGTTATCAAATGGACAACCAATGAGCTTCTAGCTAGGCGTCATTTGTATTGATAGCTTAGGGCATCAAATGTATTGTATCATTGATAGTTGAGACTTTGTTAAAAGGAAATAGGACAAAGAACGATTCTGATTTAGTTTCTCTATTTTGATCTCTAAGTGGCTTACAACCCTAGAGAAGTATATGCAGATTTACAAATGCAGTTGCAGGATACATAGTAGTCGATAATTCACAAGAAATCCATGCATCCAATTTGAATAGCAACTGATACAAAGAAATAGGGTCCTCCAATGGCCCAATCATCTAGACCTTGACTATCCCCTCAACCAGTGACCCTTCAAAACTGGGTTATCATGCAATTAGTGAATGATCCTTCATTCTCCTGGTCTGCCCTACATCCAAACATATTGGAAATACACAATACAATGATAACAAGTCTTTCACAATCCCCCTTCCCTCAAGGGACACTATCAACCATCCCTTCCACATAGCATTTCATTGTTGTATGAGTGGATTGTGCAGGAACAGTTAACATTAAACAAGGAGCAAACTCCTCAACACATCTTTGTTGTAAATATGCCACTGGTTCAGTTTTGTAAATTTGTTTTTTTTGTTAAATGCATTTAAATGGAACATTAAGCATAGTAATAATATGCTTAATCTATTAGTAATTTTAGATTAAATGCCCATAACACCCTTATTAGTTTAGCATGTTATTATAAGATACTAAAGAAGACCTACTATTTTTCAGAGAAATCTTCACTGTCCCCCACAATGAAGACAATGAAGATTGACCTCCTGCCCCACAAAAAAGAACATTGTAATAAGAATAAGATATAATATAGTGTTAGAATAAACTTTGAACAAAGACATGTAATGCTTAAGTTAATGATCTAAAAAGCTGCAAATATAGGAATTGAAAAAGAAGATAGTGCCAAGAAACATTTTCACAAATATGAAACGAGAGGAAAATTAATAACATTAACAATGCCAAGATTCAAAGCATTAAATTTCAACTGCGGATGAGTTTCTGCAGTGGGTTGCCCAGCATCAAAAATATGTTGAGTTGCATTTGAGCTGTAACTAAGAGTATCATGTGGAACAGGCCCTAAACTTTGAAAGCGTTCTCCAACCTGGCAATTCAAAATTCAATCTAGGCAAGCATCAGTAAGTGAAATAAATTATAGACATCAACATCAACATCATCATAATCATTAGAAATAAACTTTAAAAACATATTTTGGATAGTACTATGTTTCTTGAAAGTTTTTGTGATGCTTCTCAACTTTAAAGACATATTTTATGGCTTAATGATAACATAGATTAGTGTTTTGTTTTCTGATGGAATGTTGTTGATCATTCATGGTCTTGAAGAAACTTTTGATTGTTTTGATTCTCAAGTCTTGACATTTTTTCTCAATGTGATATAGACTGACCACAAGATGGTTCAGTTGGTCCTCTCTTTCTGTTTAATCATTTGTCTTCTCCATGGTGTAAGTGTTCATTAATATTCATTAATGGTGGGCGGTGATTCCTTGGTAATAAAGGCATTGACAACATTCATAATCATATAGCTCTTTACCTGATCTAGTCATGTCATCAACATCAAGGTCAGTTTGTCTGGCCTCGGCCTCAACCTCAACCTGCTCATTAACAACAGCCTCTACACTCTCTACAGTTGCAATACAAATTGTTACATTAATCCAAACACCAATTGCAATTAAATTTGTATTACTACACCAATTAATTTAAGATGTTTACTTGTATTACTATGATGCACGTCCTCATTGTCATCAACACGTACAAGTTGTGTATGGCAAGAATCGGTAGGCTCCAAAGTTTCTAGATAACCATTTTTGAGAAGAAGAAAAAGTGGAGGCCAAAGAAAGGATAATTGTGAAGGTTTTCTAGATGTAGGTTACTGAATCATCATCTCTTGTTGATATATTTCAGATTCTACTCTGGAATGAAAAAACTATAGAGATCTAACACAGCTAAACATAGAATAAAGTAAACAAGAAGGGATAGAAGATACCCGGATATCAGCCAAGTATACTCCAGTCTATATGCCTCCAACTATACTAACAAAGGTGCTGAGGAGAACCTGATTAGTACCTTAGTGTTAGTGTATTAAGGAAGAGTCCAGTCCTAACAGAGGCTTCCAGCCCTAATCAACTCACAGTTAACATTGCCAATAATTGTTGGTTGTATGGATCAGATCATAATATGATCTTTATTCATGCTCAGACTTGTTCTTATCTATTAGTCAAAGCTGCTTATCTTTCACACCAATATATGCTGATCTAAGTTTGCTTAAGGTAGAGAATCAAGGTTTTGGGTGAGGGAAGCATGTTATGTTTTTGGTGCTTCTCTCCCTAGAATCCAACACCATATATATATGAATTGAATTATCTTCAAGAGGGCCGACCTGGTCTTATTAAATATATTTAATGTTAAAGCCAAGAGGCTGACCTTGGGCCCTTAACTAATTCAACCAACACATATATATATAAATGAAATAATAACCTCCTTATTATTATAAATCGCACAAGGGTATTTATTTGATCAGTTTGATCTTGGCCGAAAGGCTATAATTATTAACACTCTGCACTAGTACTCAATCTGGCCTCCACTCCATATACGTCTTCTTAGAATCTAAAAACTCTCCATCATTGATTCATGTCATTTTTTCAGCATCTCGATGGACTGAGACCTTAAATTATTGAGCTTCTCTTTGTTTCAAGAATAGTTAAACATTCTCTACTTAACAGGGCCAACCACATGAAGGTGGAAGCTCATCTGGCCCCTCCTAGGAGCCTCTTATGACCCTTTACGACATTTTAATACCTCTAAGATGTATTCTTAGGGATTGTAAACAGTCATAAAGGGTCATAAGGGGTCCTGGGACACAACAGCTGAGAAACATAATTGTAGGCATCATGGTCACAATTTTTTGGAGACAACGTAATTGAGTTGTATACCCAGACGGTGGAGAGCAACTCTTGCACCTCTGATTCCAAGTTGACTACATCTGTTGCTCATGAATACAAGGTCCTCCAATAGATGTAATCAACTTGGAATTGGGGGTGCAGAAGTTGCTCTACAGCACTTGGGTACACAACTCAATTACATTGTCTCCAAAAGATTGTGACTATGATGCCTACAATTATGTTTCTCAGCTATTGTGAAATCTACATTTATGTTTCTCAGTTGTCGTGTTTATGTGCATGTTTTTTATGTATTTTGGATAGTAAGTATAATTTAATTTGTCTGTGAACTAAGACCTTAAATCATGTAATGAGGATGCTTAGAACACTAGTATATGCAAATTTCATTATTTAATAATAAAAATCTATTAAAATGTTTATACCTACTCCCATTTGCTGGTGTAATTCCTCTTTGAGTATCCCCTTTCTCCTTTGCATCCAAAATGAACTCATTCTAATCCCTCACTGGAATAAAGGGAGGACGCTCAAACTTCAGCAAGACTTCATACACACAACGTTCATAGATTACGTTCAATGCGTTATTTACGTTTGTAAATCAGTGTTGCGTACAAATCTACAGACGGTGCATGTTATGAAGTCATGCTCAAGCTTGAAAATGATAGTCAATCCATAGTCAAGGTCAAGGAACAAATGGAACAACCAAGAAAATACTATATGTTAAATCATGTGATTGATAGCAGATTGGGGCTCACTTGAGCCATAAACATGAAGAATTATTCTAAAAAAAGATGTAAACCATATATATGCGCACTTGAGGCAAAGAGAAGTTACGTCATATCTATATTAAAATATTAGTTACAATATGAAAATACTAAACTAACTAATTCCTAAGTTCATCTCTGCATATGGTCGTAACAAAGATATGTGATTACAATACAGAGAAGGCATCGTAAAAATATAATTTCAAAATTTGCCCTAGCCTGACACGTTTTGCACTCAAATCCTTCATCACGGATAAGTGGAGATGGGCGGATAGATGCAAATGAGTTTTCATCGACCCAACTAAAGTATCTACAGCCATTATTTCCCTGTGATGCCTAGTCTACATTAGTTCTGATATTATAATGAATAGTATTTACATTAGAAACATTAAATATATACACATCAGCAACCTTTTTTCTATTTGGGTAGCACCAAAATTGTCGTCCAGGGTTGTTCGGTGTCTGTGAAGCCTTCAACACACACTACCCATCACCACATCGACAGTTTGGCACATTGACAAGATTCATCGAGCCTATATATCAATAATGCACCACACCATCGTTACTACATTTATTATTTTTATACGATTATTTTTATATGAAATACACCAAGGAGTACAATCAGAAATATTAACCATTTATAATAATGAAAAGTAAACCTAAATGAAATAGCTCATTTTTTTATTACCATGTGTAGTCTCTGTGTATATGAAAAATGAAAGAAATATGAAGCTGAAATAAAATAGTGAATAAAATAGTATTCGATCCACATAGACTGGATGAAATATACCATCAAAAGAAGGTGACAAAATCTTGTCATGAAGCATAGACATAGGAAATCAAAAAGGGACAAAAGACAAGAAATAAGAAAAATCATTGCGACTATAGAAAAATCATTTATACTACAATCAAAAAAAGAAACACTCTTTGTCAACAATTTTAAAAATCATTAGGACTATAGAAAAATAATTAAGACTATACAAAATCAAATTTTAGAAATGGATGGTTCTAATGCTTTGCCATTACAACAATTGAGCATTCATCATTTGTGATGCAGGAGCATCCTGGGTGTAAGAGCAATCTTGCATCACCCAAAAAAAATATTTCTATTTTTATATTCAATAAGGGCTATTTTGTGCAGAGCTACTATTTATGGAAAGTTACTATTTTTGGTAATTTTTGTATCTGCTCAGAATGATCTGATTTCTTTCTTGGAGGTTCATTTTGGTCATATAAGTCTGCCAGTAAAGTTTCATTGCCAGATCAAGTGTATATTGGAAGATATTGAAGATTTTCGGTATTGGCAGTAGGGTACACAAACTTTGAACTTAGTTTTGAAGGCTTTAGAGGCCTCGGATGAGGTTGAAAATTTGGGTGATGGGCACTTGCGTGGGTCAAGCCTGTAGAGCACTTCGTGGCATTTCCGAAATGGGGTTATAATAGTCAATCGGGTCAACTGGTGATGACTTATGGTCTTCGAAAGTTGGGCCACCTGAAATGGCGAAAAATAATTTTCTTCAAAATTTATGTTCAGGGTTCAAAGGTTATCTTGAGCCGACTATGATGTAAAAAAATGTAAAATAAAATAATTCTAAGTTTGGTCGGCCTTATTGGCTAAAATTCTGGAACCTTCCCAGGCGGTGGAAAATTGCCTATATAAGGAAGGCTGTATTATTGTCTTAGACAGTTCAGAATAGTTCTGGGTAGTAGATCTGGGTAATAGTTTGAGGCTTTGTCCTACAAAATATTTTAAGGGAATGCCCATGTGGCTTTGCATATTGTAATTCTGAAAGTTTGTAATTCCACATTTGTGGAGATAATAAGAAGCCAATTTTCTGTTCTTGCATATAGTTGTTGTTTCTCTATATCTGTTATGTGTTTGTGCTATTAAGGGGAGCACCCTTCATCAAGTGGTATTAGAGTAGGAGTTCTTCAGTGTGTAAATAGATCACCGACTGTGAGGTAGTTTGCACCAGGACCGTGGTTAGGGTTTCAGCGTGCATCGCAAAAATGTCTCCATGAAGGGAACGTGGCGGAAGAGCTGGTGTTGTAACACCTGAGGTTAGGGCATTGCAGAGACAAGTGCAAGCATTGCAAGAAAAGATTCATAGAGGAATGAATCTTAATGTCAGAGATGAAAGCGAGGATGAAGCTGAAGAAGAATATCAAGAAGGAGAAGTCAAAATTATGAACCAAGAGGAAGAAAGACTTTTTCGAGACATTTCTAAGATTGGAAAAAGACCTAAGATTGAGGTTCTTACATTTTCTGGAAATCTTAACCCAGAATAATTGATCGACTGGATCAATGACTGTGAGGAATATTTTGAGTATGAAGATGTTGAGGATCCTGATAGGGTCAAATTTGGGAAGGCCAGACTGAAAGGTCATGCGAAGATATGGTGGCAAGAGATTCAGTTGGAGAGAAATAGAAGGGAAAAAGAGAAAATCATGAGATGGGATCGGATGGTGGATAAATTAAAGCAATAGTTCATTCCTATTGATTATGAGCTTGACCTACTGAAGAAAATACAGAGTTTGACGCAAGTAGAAAGATCTATTCGGGAGTATACAGAGGAGTTCTATCGACTTCTCATCAGAACAGGCCATGCAGAAGCTGATAAGGAGAAAGTTGCCCGATACCTTAATGGGTTAAGGCCAAGCATTCAGGAGGAGCTGAATCTGGTTCAAATGAATAGTATTGAAGAGGCATACCAGTTTTCCCTAAAAGTAGAGGAAAAGCTGAACAAGAAGTTTGAGAGCAGACAAAATGGAAGAGGTCGCGGTGGACGATCTGGTGGACGGTCATATGGTAGCCGAAATGAAGATCCGAAAAAGAAGGATGAGGCCAGTAATAGTCAGAATCAGTGAGGAAATAATTCCAATCACTTCCAGGATCAGAATAATCAAGATCAGAGAGGAAGAGGAAGAGGACAAGGATTTGGAAGAGGTGGCTTCCATGGAACATGTTTTCACTCTGGAGAAGAAGGTCATAGGGCATTTGAATGTCCTCAGCACCAAGGCAAAATAGATAGGAGAAATGACAGCCAGGCTAGAGTTACACATGTAGATGAAGATGCCAGATCATCAAATTCTGAAGATGCTAAAAGAGGAGAAACATTGATTAACAGAAGAGTTCTGTTGAGTGGTGAGAATGAACCTAAGCAAAGAAGGAGCCTGTTCCATACCAGGTGCAAGTGTGAAGGTAAATGTTGTGATGTGATTATTGATAGTGGAAGCACTGATAATTTGGTGTCAGAAGATATGGTGACAAAGTTGAAGCTCAAGAGATAGAAACACCCACATCCATATCGGATTGCCTGGGTACAGGATGACCATAAGGTCATGGTCAATGAACAATGCCTGGTGAAGTTCAAGATTGGCAGATACCAAGATGAGGTATTGTGTGATATCATATCTATGGATGCATGTCATATGTTATTGGGTAGACCATGGCAGTTTGACAGATGTGTTGTACATGATGGTCGTGTGAATACCTATTCCCTGAGAAAGGATGGAGTGCGACATAAGCTAAAACCAGTAAAGGAGACTGAATAAAAGGTATGTGGTAATGCAAGGATAACTTTTGTTGATGGAAGAAATTTCTTAGATGGTATGAGGCATGAGCATGTATGTTTTTCTTTAATTCTAAAAGCTAGTAAAGAGGAGGTAGAAGATGTTCCTGTAGAAGTTGCAGATTTGTTGAATGAGTTTCAGGATATTAAATCTGATAATGTGCCTGATGGATTACCACCAGTTAGGAAGATCATTCATCAAATGGACTTGATCCCAGGAGTGAGTTTTCTGAATAAGGCAGCACACAGAATGACACCTGCAAAAAGTGAGGAGTTGAACAGATAAGTACATGAACTGTTACAGAAAGGATTGATCCCTAAGAGTCTGAGTCCCTATGCTGTACCAGTGGTATTAGCACCAAAGAAGAATGGAGAATGGAGGATGTGTATAGATTCTAGGGCAATAAATAAGATCACAATCAAGTACAGGTTTCCATTGCCACGAATGGATGATATTATGGACTATTTGAGTGGAGCTGTGTATTTCTCAAAGATAGATCTGAAGAGTGGATATCATCAGATTTGGATCAGAGAAAGAGATGAATAGAAGACTACCTTCAAGAAAAAGGAAGGACTGTATGAGTGGTTAGTCATGCCTTTTGGGCTAACCAATGCACCGAGCACTTTCATGCGGCTCATGAATGAGGTCCTGAAAGAATTTCTGGGTAAGTTTGTCATTGTTCACCTAGATGATATTTTGATTTTTAGCAAGACATTGGAGGAACATATGATGCATATTCGTATGATGTTTGAGAAGTTGAGAGATGAGAAATTGTTGATTAATTTGAAGAAGTGCAGTTTTGTGAAGAAAGAGTTAGTGTATTTGGGATTTGTAGTTTCAGCAGAAGGTCTAAAAATGGACCTAGAGAAGGTACAGGCTATCCATGAATGACCTACTCCAAGGAGTGTTACTAAGGTAATATCTTTTCATGGTTTAGCTAGCTTTTACAGAAAGTTTATCAAAAAATTTAGCAGTATTTGTGGACCCTTGACTGAAACAATGAGAGGGGATAGAAAAGAGTTTAAGTGAACTAATGGGGCAGAAAAGAGTTTTCAATTGTTGAAACAAAAAGTTACAGAACAACCTATTTTAGCACTTCCAAATTTTAATAAGGTGTTTCAAGTAGATTGTGATGCTAGTGGTACTACAATAGGAGCTGTTATGAGCCAAGAAGGTAAACTTGTTGCTTATTTCAGTGAGAAGTTAAATGATGTCAAGAGAAAATATTCTATTTATGATCATAAATTTTATGCTATAGTTCAGGCATTAAAGAAGTGGAGACATTATCTACTTCTTAAAGAGTTTGTTTTGTATACTGATCATCAAGCTTTGCAATATTTGAATAGTCAAGGAACAATTGAATCAAAGGCATTTGAAATAGGTTGAGTTTTTGCAGAGTTATACATTTGTTTTGAAACACAGGAGTGGAAAATCTAATAGGGTTGTAGATGCTCTTAACAGAAGGCAACTATTGCTGACAGAAATGTAGATTGAAGTGGTTGGGTTCAAGGAACTCAAGAATTTGTATCCAGAGGATCCTGATTTTGGTGAAGCTTGGAAAGCTTGTACAGAACCTGTTACTCTAGACAGGACAAAATGGTTGGATTTCATCATCTAGGATCTCATCAAGAAGAAGCATAGCGGAGGATTGGCTGGACATTTTGGTCATGATAAAACCTTTGGTTTGGTTAGTGAGAATTATTATTGGCCACAGTTGCAGCAAGATGTGAAGAAGTTTGTATAGAGTTGCAGAGTATGTCAAATGGTGAAAGGAGTGAAGCAGAATATAGGGTTGTATCAACCATTACCCGTACCAAAGAAGCCTTGGGAGGATATCAGCATGGACTTTGTTCTTGGTTTACCGAAGACTCAGCGGGGACATGATTCAATTTTTGTGGTGGTTGACAGATTTTCAAAGATGGCACATTTCATTCCTTGCAAGAAGACTAATGATGTTGTTCATATAGCAGAATTGTTTTTCAGAGAAGTAGTGAGACTTTATGGTTTGCCAAAGACCATAGTTTCAGATCGGGACACTAAGTTTGTTGGATATTTCTGGCATACATTGTGGAAGAAGTTGAAGATATATTTGAAGTTCAGTTCATCACATCATCCACAGACTGATGGACAGACAGAGGTGGTGAATAGGAGTTTGGGAAATTTGCTGAGATGTTTGGTTGGAGAGAAGCCAACAGGATGGGATTTGATTTTACCACAGGCAGAATTTGCATATAATAATTCTGTCAACAGGAGCACTGGTAAATCACCATTCCAGATTGTATATGGAAGTAGTCCAAGAAATGCATTTGAATTAAGTAAGATAGATAAAGGAGAAATAAGTAGTGCTGAAGCTGAAGATTTTGCAGAACACTTGAAGAACATCCATGGGGAGGTGAGGAAGCATATTACCAAGATGAACGCACAGTATAAGGCTAAGGCAGATGAGAAAAGGAGGTATAACAAATTTCAAGTTGGTGATGAAGTCATGGTTCATTTGCGGAAGGAGCGGTTTCCAGTTGGTACATATAACAAGCTGAAAATGAAGAAGTTTGGACCATGTAGGATACTGAAGAAACATGATTCAGGAAATGCATATGAGGTAGAATTGCCTATTGAGCTAAATATTTCACCAGTGTTTAACATTTCAGATTTGACAGAGTATCATGAAGGAGGTGTTGAAGATGAGATCATAGCAGCACAGTGGAGTATTCCAGCAACTAGTTCAGACACTAAGGAGATCGAAGATATACTGGACAGTCGTGTTGGTAGAAGCATAAGGAACAGGACATATGAAGAATATCTAGTCAAGTGGAAAGGATGACCTGTTGAAGATTCATCATGGCTGACAAAGGAGGAGGTTAGCCGTCTTGGTTTTCCTCTGCACACCTGAGTCATGACAGGGTCACTTCTCAAATTACCCTGGGTGTCTGATGCAAGAGCATCCTGGGTGTAAGAGCAATCTTGCATCACCCAAAAAAAATATTTCTATTTTTATATTCAATAAGGGCTATTTTGTGCAGAGCTACTATTTATGGAAAGTTACTATTTTTGGTAATTTTCGTATGTGCTCAGAATGATCTGATTTCTTTCTTGGAGGTTCATTTTGGTCATATAAGTCTGCCAGTAAAGTTTCATTGCCAAATCAAGCGTATATTGGAAGATATTAAAGATTTTTGGTATTGGCAGCAAGGTACAGAAACTTTGAACTTAGTTTTGAAGGCTTTAGAGGCCCCGGATGAGGTCAAAAATTTAGGTGACGGGCGCTTAAGTAGGTCAAGCCTATAGAGCGCTTCATGGTGTTTTTGAATTGGGGTTATAATAGCCGATCGGGTCAACTGGTGATGACTTATGGTCTTCGGAAGTTGGGCCACCTGAAATGGCGAAAAATAATTTTCTTCAAAATTTCTGTTCGGGGTTCAAAGGTTATCTTGAGCCGACTATGATGTAATAAAATGTAAAATAAAATAATTCTAAGTTTGGTCGGCCTTATTGGCTAAAATTCTAGAACCTTCCCAAGCGGTGGAAAATTGCCTATATAAGGAAGGCTGTATTATTATCTTAGGTAGTTCAGAATAGTTCCGGGTAGTAGATCTGGGTAATAGTTCGAGGCTTTGTCCTACAGAATATTGTAAGAGAATGCCCATGTGGCTTTGCATATTGTAATTCTGAAAGTTTGTAATTCCACATTTGTGGAGATAATAAGAAGCCAATTTTCTGTTCTTGCATATAGTTGTTGTTTCTCTATATCTGTTATATGTTTGTGGTATTAAGGGGAGCACCCTTCATCAAGTGGTATCAGAGCAGGAGTTCCTAAGTGTGTAAATAGATCACCGACTGTGAGGCAATTTGCACCAGGACCATGGTTAGGGTTTCAGTGCGCATCGCAAAAATCCCTCCATGAAGGGAACATGGCAGAAGAGCTGGTGTTGTAACACTTGAGATTAGGGCACTGCAGAGACAAGTGCGAGCATTGCAAGAAGAGATTTGTAGAGGAATGAATCTTAATGTCAAAGATGAAAGCGAGGATGAAGCTGAAGAAGAATATCAAGAAGGAGAAGTCGAAATTATGAACCAAGAGGAAGAAAGACTTTTTTGGGCCATTTCTAAGATTGGGAAAAGACCTAAGATTGAGGTTCCTACATTTTTTGGAAATCTTAACCCATAAGAATTGATTGACTAGATCAATGAGTGTGAGGAATATTTTGAGTATGAAGATGTTGAGGATCCTAATAGGGTCAAATTTGCGAAGGCCAAACTGAAAGGTCATGTGAAGATATGGTGGCAAGAGATTCAGTTAGAGCGAAATAAAAGGGGAAAAGAGAAAATCATGAGATGGGATCGGATGGTAGATAAATTGAAGTGACAGTTCATTCATGTTGATTATGAGCTTGACCTACTGAAAAAAATACAGAGTTTGAAGCAAGTAGGAAGATCTGTTCAGGAGTATACAGAGGAGTTCTATCGACTTCTCATCAGAACAGGCCATGCAGAAGCTGATAAGGAGAAAGTTGCCCGATACCTTAATGGGTTAAGGCCAAGCATTTAGGAGGAGCTGAATCTGATTTGAATGAACAGTATTGAAGAGGCATACCAATTTTCCCTAAAAGTAGAGGAAAAGCTTAACAAGAAGTTTGAGAGCAGACAAAACGGAAGAGGTCACCGTGGATGATCTGGTGGACGGTCATATGGTGGCCGAAATGAAGATCTAAAAAAGAAGGATGAGGCCAGTAGCAGTCAGAATCAGTGAGGAAATAATTCCAATCACTTCTAGGATCAGAATAATCAAGATCAGAGAGGAAGAGGAAGAGGACAAGGATCTAGAAGAGGTGGCTTCCATGGAACATGTTTTCACTATGGAGAAGAAGGTCATAGGGCATTTGAATGTCCTCAGCGCCAAGGCAGAACATACAGGAGAAATGACGGTCAAGCCAGAGTTGCACATGTAGATGAAGATGCCAGATCATCAAATTCTGAAAATGCTGAAAGAGGAGAAACGTTGATTAACAGAAGAGTTCTGTTGAGTGGTGAGAATGAACCTGAGCAAAGAAGGAGCCTGTTTCCGACCAGGTGCAAGTGTGAAGGTAAATGTTGTGATGTGATTATTGATAGTGGAAGCACTGACAATTTGGTGTCAGAAGAGATGGTGACAAAGTTGAAGCTCAAGAGACAGAAACACCCACATCCATATCAGATTTCCTGGGTACAGGATGACCACAAGGTCATGGTCAATGAACAATGCCTGGTGAAGTTCAAGATTGGCAGATACCAAGATGAGGTATTGTGTGATATCATATCTATGGATGCATGTCATATGTTCTTGGGTAGACCATGGCAGTTTGACAGATGTGATGTACATGATGGTCGTGCGAATACCTATTCCCTGACAAAGGATGGAGTGCGACATAAGCTAAAACCATTGAAGGAGATTGAAGAAAAGGTATGTGGTAATGCAAGGATAACTTTTGTTGATGTAAGAAATTTCCTAGATGGTATGAGGCATGAGCATGTATATTTTTCTTTAATTCCAAAAGCTGGTAAAGAGGAGGTAGAAGATGTTCCTGTAGAAGTTGGAGATTTGTTGAATAAGTTTTAGGATATTGTATCCAGTAACGTGCCTGATGGATTACCACCAATCAGGAAGATCAGTCATCAGATGGACTTGATCCTACGAGTGAGTTTTCCGAATAAGGCAGCACACAGAATGACACCTGCAGAAAGTGAGGAGTTGAACAGACAAGTACATGAACTGTTACAAAAAATATTGATCCGTGAGAGTCTAAGTCCCTGTGTTGTACCAGTGGTATTAGCACCAAAGAAGAATGGAGAATGGAGGATGTGTAAAAATTCTAGGGCAATAAACAAGATCACAATCAAGTACAGGTTTCCATTGCCATGAATGGATGATATTATGGACTATTTGAGTGGAGCTGTGTATTTCTCAAAGATAGATCTGAAGAGTGGATATCATCAGATTCGGATCAGAGAAGGAAATGAATGGAAGACTGCCTTCAAGACAAAGGAAGAACTGTATGAGTGGTTAGTCATGCCTTTTGGGCTAACCAATGCACTGAGCACTTTCATGCGGCTCATGAACGAGGTCCTGAAAGAATTTCTGGGTAAGTTTGTCATTGTTTACCTAGATGATATTTTGATTTTTAGCAAGATATTGGAGGAACATATGATGCATATTCGTATGATGTTTGAGAAGTTGAGAGATGAGAAATTGTTGATTAATTTGAAAAAGTGCAGTTTTGTGAAGAAAGAGTTAGTGTATTTGGGATTTGTAGTTTTAGCAGAAGGTCTAAAAATGGACCCAGAGAAGGTATAGGCTATCCTTGAATGGCCTACTCCAAGGAGTGCTACTGAGGTAAGATCTTTTCATGGTTTAGCTAGATTTTATAGAAAGTTTATCAGAAATTTTAGCAGTATTTGTGGACCCTTGACTGAAACAATGAGAGGGGATAGAAAAGAGTTTAAGTGGACTAATGGGGCAGAAAAGAGTTTTCAATTGTTGAAACAAAAAGTTACAGAACAACCTGTTTTAGCACTTCCAGATTTTAATAAGGTGTTTCAAGTAGATTATGATGCTAGTGGTACTGCAATAGGAGTTGTTATGAGCCAAGAAGGTAAACCTGTTGCTTATTTCAGTGAGAAGTTAAATGATGCCAAGAGGAAATATTCTATTTATGATCAGGAATTTTATGCTATAGTTCAAGCATTAAAGAAGTGGAGACATTATCTACTTCCTAAGGAGTTTGTTTTGTATACTGATCATCAAGCTTTGCAATATTTGAAGTCAAGGAAAATTCAATCAAAAGCATTTGAAATGGGTTGAGTTTTTGCAGAGTTATACATTTGTTTTGAAACACAGGAGTGGAAAGTCTAATAGGGTTGCAGATGCTCTTAACAAAAGGCAACTATTGCTGACAGAAATGCAGATTGAAGTGGTTGGGTTTAAGGAACTCAAGAATTTGTATCCAGAGGATCCTGATTTTGGTGAAGCTTGGAAAGCTTGTACAGAACCTGTTACTCTAGACAGGACAAAATGGTTGGATTTCATCATCTAGGATCTCATCAAGAAGAAGCATAGCGGAGGATTGGCTGGACATTTTGGTCGTGATAAAACCCTTGGTTTGGTTAGTGAGAATTATTATTGGCCACAGTTGCAGCAAGATGTGAAGAAGTTTGTACAGAGTTGCAAAGTATGTCAAATGGTGAAAGGAGTGAAGCAGAATACAGGGTTGTATCAACCATTACCCGTACCAAAGAAGCCTTGGGAGGATATCAGCATGGACTTTGTTCTTGGTTTACCGAGGACTCAGCGGGGACATGATTCAATTTTTGTGGTGGTTGACAGATTTTTAAAGATGGCACATTTCATTCCCTGCAAGAAGACTAATGATGTTGTTCATGTAGCAGAATTATTTTTCAGAGAAGTAGTGAGACTTCATGGTTTGCCAAAGACCATAGTTTCAAATTGGGACACTAAGTTTGTTGGATATTTCTGGCGTATATTATGGAAGAATTTGAAGATAGATTTGAAGTTTAGTTCATCACATCATCCACAGACTGATGGACAGATAGAGGTGGTGAATAGGAGTTTGAGAAATTTGCTGAGATGTTTGGTTGGAGATAAGCCAACAGGATGGGATTTGATTTTACCACAGGTGGAATTTGCATACAATAATTATGTCAACAAGAGCACTGATAAATCACCATTCCAAATTGTATATGGAAGTAGTCCAAGAAATGTATCTGAATTGAGGAAGATAGATAAAGGGGAAATAAGTAGTGCTGAAGCTGAGGATTTTGCAGAACACTTGAAGAACATCCATGGGGAGGTGAGGAAGCATATTACCAAAATGAACGCATAGTATAAGGCTAAGGCAGATGAGAAAAAGAGGTATAAGAAATTTCAAGTTGGTGATGAAGTCATGGTTCATTTGCAGAAGGAGCGGTTTCCAGTTGGTACATATAACAAGCTGAAAATGAAGAAGTTTGGACCATGTAGGATACTGAAGAAACATGATTCAGGAAACGCATATGAGGTAGAATTTCCTACTGAGCTAAATATTTCACCAGTGTTTAACATTTCAGATCTGACAGAGTATCATGAAGGAGGTGTTGAAGATGAGATCACAGCAGCACAGTGGAGTATTCCAGCAACTAGTTCAGACACTAAGGAGATCGAAGATATACTGGATAGTCATGTTGGCAGAAGCACAAGGAACAGGACATATGAAGAATATCTGGTCAAGTGGAAAGGACGACCTGTTGAAGATTCATCATGGCTGACAAAGGAGGAGGTTAGCCGTCTTGGTTTTCCTCTGCACACCTGAGTCATGATAGGGTCACTTCTCAAATTACCCTGGGTGTCTGATGCAAGAGCATCCTGGGTGTAAGAGCAATCTTGCATCACCCAAAAAAAATATTTCTATTTTTATATTCAATAAGGGCTATTTTGTGTAGAGCTGCTATTTATGGAAAGTTACTATTTTTGGTAATTTTTGTATGTTCTCAGAATGATCTGATTTCTTTCTTGGAGGTTTATTTTGGTCATATAAGTCTGTCAGTAAAGTTTCATTGCCAGATCAAGTGTATATTGAAAGATATTGAAGATTTTTGGTATTGGCAGCAGGGTACAGAAACTTTGAACTCAGTTTTGAAGGCTTTAGAGGCCCTAGATGAGGTCAAAAATTTGGGTGATGGGCGCTTGCGCGGCTCAAGCCTATAGAGCGCTTCATGGCATTTCTGAAATGGGGTTATAATAGCCGATCGGGTCAACTGGTGATGACTTATGGTCTTCGAAAGTTGGGCCACCTGAAATGGCGAAAAAATAATTTTCTTCAAAATTTTTGTTCGGGGTTCAAAGGTTATCTTGAGCCGACTATGATGTAATAAAATGTAAAATAAAATAATTCTAAGTTTGGTTGGCCTTATTGGCTAAAATTTTAGAACCTTCCCAGGTGGTGGAAAATTGCCTATATAAGGAAGGCTGTATTATTGTCTTAGGCAGTTCAAAATAGTTCTGGGTAGTAGATCTGGGTAATAGTTCGAGGCTTTTTCCTACAGAATATTTTAAGGGAATGCCCATGTGGCTTTGCATATTGTAATTCTGAAAGTTTGTAATTCCACATTTGTGGAGATAATAAGAAGCCAATTTTATGTTCTTGCATATAGTTGTTGTTTCTCTATATCTGTTATGTGTTTGTGGTATTAAGGGGAGCACCCTTCATCAATTTGGTATTGTGTATTCCATTTAAGTATGTCAACAATGTTCAAAATCCTGTCACCAAGCTCAAATAAGAAATAAGAAAAATCATTAGGACTATAGAAAAATCAAGTTCTATAAATGGATGGTTCTGATATTGCTTTTCCATTACAATAATTGAGCATTCATCATTTGGTACTTCTTGGTGTATTCCATTTAAGTTTTTCAGTTTTCATGTGTATGTGCATGTTCTTTATGTGTTTGGCTTCTCTCCCTCACAAGGGATGTGTCGATAGGTAATTGATTTGAAAGCATAATGATTTGACAATCTTTTTTCAGGATAGGCATAATCATCCTGCCAACCTTAATTAGTAACATTTGTGATATATGTCAAGTACTTATAATCAGTATGCCCAAAAAATAGAGACTTTGTAGTAAAAGCATGTCCTTTGGTTTACTAGTTTACTTATAATCAGTATGTCCTTTGGTTTACTAGTTTAATCTTGTTTAAGAATGGTTTGTTTCATGTTTGAATGTACCATTGAATGAAGCTTGGCTATATTAAGTACAATCTTAAGACTCGTGACTCTTCAAATTCTCTTGTTTCCTTCAGACCACCAAACATGTGTACTTTGAGTAGCCTTCCAACAAATGGACTTGTGATGATTTTCACAATAGTACATGTGTAGGAGGACTACTAAAAGTACTGCTTAGGCAAATCTGAATGTTCATCACCTATGCATATAAGAGTTGATCATAGAAGATATATGTTTTTGGGTAAGCTCCCAATAGTGCTCAGGTAAATATGCATGTTCATCACCTGTGCATATGAAGTGGCTCTAATGGAAGATACAATCACTAAATTATGCATACTCATTTTTTTCTGCGTTGATATTGTCAGACATGGTCTTTCTTAAATGGAATGACTCGTTACTTGTACATTGACTAGAATGTTGGTGGAAGAAGGATGATTTGTTTGCAACCATTTTTTCAACTCTAATTTTCTCAACACAAAGGGACATTTATCATAGCCATAGAAACATGATTATTTTAAAATGAAATACACCAAGGAGTACCATCAGAAATATTGACTATTTATAATCATGAATAGTTAATCTTAATCAAATAGCTCATTTTTTTATCAACATGTGTACTCTTTGTGTATATGAAAAATGAATGAAATATCAAGCTAAAATAAAATAGTGAACAAAAATTCAAATTCAAGGCCTAATTTATCAAGAGCAACAAACATTAGGACGAAAGAAAAATCATTAAGAGTATAGAAAAATCACTAGGACTATACAAAAATCATTAAGACTAGAAAATCAAGTTCTAGAAAAATCATTAAGAGTACTATAGAAAAATCATTAGGACTATAAAAAAATCATTAAGACTACAAAATCAAGTTCTAGAAAAATCATTACGACTATAGAAAAATCATTTAGACTATAAAATCAAGTTTTAGAAATGGACAGTTCTGATGCTTTCCCATTACAACAATTGAGCATTCATCATTTGGTACTTTTTGGTGTATTCCATTTAAGTTTTTTAGCTGCCATGTTTATGTGCATGTTCTTTATGTGTTTGGCTTCTCTCCCTCGCAAGGGATATGTTGATAGGTAATTGATTTGAAAGCATAATGATTTGACTATTCCAAGTAATGTTTTTAATCCTTTGAAGTTTCTCATGATCCTGATGTAAGTTGATTGGATTAAGCAATTTGGGGATCCAATAGGACTTTAGGGGAGTTCAATAAATGTTTTGGAAGACTTAGAAGAACTATTAGCATGACTGTTCCTTCATCTACAGCGAGTTAGACTAAATTTGCTAAGTTTTTTCTTTGTTTTGAAGTGTATTTTGTAATCTATTTCCTTTCCATGGACCCAAAGACCTAGGACCCATGGAAAAAGGATACTAACAATGTATTATACAACTCTAATGTTTTTGACTTGCAGAGATTTGAGAAAGTAAAGAGAACACTGGCTATGTTTAATGTTAACTGTTCCTGCACAATCCACTCATACAACAGTGAAATGCTATGTGATTGACAATTTCATACAACTGGTCCTTTGGTGTGTATTAAACAGAATAGAATTTTTAGCATATTATTATCATTCTATTTCTTTGTTGTAAACATGTCATTGGTTCGGTTTTAATCTACTGGTGTCGTGCCCTAGCCCATGCTTTATCTCCATTATTTGATGTTATTCACTATTTTGAAATGTTGACTGTGGTTATCAAATGGAAAAAATAGAAAAAAAAAATTGTACACGAAATTTTTTTTACAAAACTGAACCAATGACATGTTTACAACAAAGAAATAGAATTATAATAATATGCTGAAAATTCTATTTTATTTAATACACGCCAAAGGACCAATTGTATGAAATTGTCAATCACATAGCATTTCACTGTTGTATGAGTGGATTGTGCAGGAACAGTTAACATTAAACAAGGAGCAAACTCCTCAACACATCTTGGAAACCATTGAATTCAATAATAAATGAAACCTAACACCAACACTATTCCTTCCATTCACTTCTACCAAGAATTCCAACACAAGCACAAGCTATTCCAAACTTCAAGTAAAATGAGAAATATGCTATATCAAATCATTCATATTCATAATAACCATTCAAAGGATCATTTTTTCAATGAACCCTCTGACTGTACCCCTATGGCAGAGAAAGGAAACCTCAAAATAGAGAAAGGAAACTTAGTAAAACCAGTCTATGCCACTGTTTGTGAGGGTACAGTCATGATAAGTGCCTCTCAAACCTCTCCAAACATGTAAGATTGTTTTTTAATACTTTATTGATCTCTTCTAAACATTAACCAAATCAAACCTACATTTGAATCCACACACAATAACCCCAAAATGAAGGGTTTTGTATCCTTTAATGAATCTCAGACTCTGGTAACGCATGGAAAATCAAACCAATAGTCTCCAAAGCATTCAATAAGTGACTGGATTGTATTTAATACACACCAAAGGACCAATTGTATTAAATTGTCAATCACATAGCATTCCACTGTTGTATGAGTGGATTGTGCAGGAACAGTTAACATTAAACAAGGAGCAAACTCCTCAACACATCTTGGAAACCATTGAATTCAATAATAAATGAAACCTAACACCAACACTATTCCTTCCATTCACTTCTACCAAGAATAAAGCATTTAATCCATTCAACATTACATATAATCATTAGACAGTTACATTTTTTGACTGTGTAGAGGAACAGTCATGACCAAAATGATCAAAACTACTTTCACCCTTGCACAAGCTATTCCAAACTTCAAGTAAAATGAGCAATATGCTATATCAAATCATTCATATTCATAGTAACCATTCAAGGGATCATTTTTTCAATGAACCCTCTGACTGTACCCCTGCGGTAGAGAAAGGAAACCTCAAAATAGAGAAAGGAAACTTAGTAAAACTAGTCTATGCCATTGTTTGTGAGGGTACAGTCATGATAAGTGCCTCTTAAACCTCTCCAAACATGTAAGAATGTCTTTAAATACTTCATTGATCTCTTCTAAACATTAACACATGGATAGTCAAACCATTAGTCTCTAAAGAATTCAATAAGTGAATATAAATGTTTGAAAACTTTCCTCTCAACTTGCCCAACCACTCCTAATCGGTTAGAGGGATTAGTTGAGTGTTTAGACACTAAAACTTCTTAAACATACTTTATCTAATATGATGAGTTGTAATATCAACAAACGTGAACCCAAACATTTGAAAATAGTGAATCGATATCCTTGAGCACAAGCACCAATAACATCAAATAATGGAGATAAAGCACGGGCTAGGGCACAACACCAGTAGAATGCAGTCATTTCAGTGAGCATTCATGATCAAATAAAATGCAATGCATTTGAAATTTGTGGTCGAATATGATGCCAGAGGCTCGAAAGACATTGCCCGTCAAAGATACCAATCAAAGATGAAGAAATCGCATACCTTCTCTCACACTCAGCTTGCACGAAGGAAGATTTGATAGCCAAATCCTCCTTGAACCACATGAAGAACATGCCATTGGTTTATTTTAGCATGTTATTATCATATCAGATAAAGTATGTTTAAGAATTGTTGGTAAGGATAGGAATAGTGGAGATTCTAGAAATATCCCTCTAACTGATTAGGAGTGATTGGGGAAGTTGAGAGGAAAGTTTTCAAACATTCATATTCACTTATTGAATGCTTTGGATACTACTGGTTTGACTATCCATGCGTTACCGGTGACTGAGATTCATTAAAGGATACAAAACTCTTTATTTTGGGTTATTGTGTGTGGATTCATCTGCTTTAGCTAGGAAGATCAAGAAGATGGGGCAGGAGGACATTGTGGTAGAAGAAGTATTTAAAGAAGCAATAGAAAAGTTTTCAAGAGTTTGGAACAACATTTCAGAATCCATGAATGGTGTGGGTAAGGTGACCTTCATTCTTGGCCGTGACTTCAATGAAACATTGGATATGGCTGATAAGAAAAAGGGTCACTTGTTGATAGTGTTCCTTGAGGGAAGGGGGATTGTGAAAGACTTGTTATCATTGTATTGTATATTTCTAATATGTTTGGATGCAGGGCAGACCAAGAGAATGAAGGATCACTCACTGATTGCATGATAACCTAGTTTTGAAGGGTCACTAGTTGAGGGGACAGTCAAGGTCTGGATGTTGATAGTAATTCATTGAGGGAAGGGGGATTGTAAAAGACTTGTTGTCATTGTATTGTGTATTTCCAATATGTTTGGATGCAGGGTAGACCAGGAGAATGAAGGATCACTCACTGATTGCATGATAACCCAGTTTTGAAGGGTCACTGGTTGAGGGGATAGTCAAGGTCTATATGTTGATAGTGTTCCTTGAGGGAAGGGGGATTGTGAAAGGCTTGTTATCACTGTATTATGTATTTCCAATATGTTTGGATGCAGGGCAGACCAGGAGAATGAATGATCACTCACTGATTGCATGATAACCCCACCAAGCATTCTTTCCTTTAAGTTTCCACAATATCTCAAAATATGATCATTATTCTTTACTTTCTTCTATATGTTATTCTTTCTATGGTTTTGTTATCTCAGAAATATATCAAAAACATTGCAGATGTGCATATAAAAGTAAGATATTGTCCTTCAATTGTTCCACATTGAAGCATTTCCTCTTGGGAGTATTCTCTTCATTTGTACAATATCTGTCAAAAATGGTTCCCATATTTCTTCAAGATCTATTTTAATCTTTATACTGCAATTTTGATTAGATTTGACCAATAGTTGATTTCATTGGTATTTTATAGCATATACTCCTAATGTGAAATGTGGAGAGAAAGAAAGAGACACACTAGGTATGAATTACACGATATACCCATCATCACTTAGCACTTAAATAATAAATTATGGATAGGGAACAACCCCCTAACTTCTGGATGTTTATTTCATGTTGGCCACTTATTATATGCAAAGGTAGGCTTGTCTTAGGCTAACAACCACAGTGTAGGGGCCATAAATTATGGATCCCAAAATAGTGTACACTTGTATTAAATTAGGTTCACTATACTACAAGGGAATGGAAACCATGCAATAGTGCCTCATGGGGATGGAAGCCACCCTTCACCAAGAAGATGATTATGTCTGCAATATTTACTAGAGGCAAAGAACATAATTTGGTTCCAGCAATTACTCCTAGAAGATAATGGCACCCACAAAACACTTGGAAAAGATAGCACTCACTATATCTTTTATCACTCTTTTAAAGCTAGGACAATAAATCTCAAAGATTGATCAACGAATTCTTGAACACAAAGAACCATTGACAGTTATGATTCATGTGTACAATAGCCAACAACCAGTTGTTCCAATCATGGTGTCCAATAATTATGTTAGAAAAAGAATCTACAAATCCCTTACACAACCATAATAGATTCAAACCATGAACTGTAAGAACCTAACAATGGGACTAAGAAAGATACAACCTAAACAAATCTTGATCATATTCCACTCTATTGTAAGGCCCAAGAAGTAACTCCATGTTAAAGCTACACATTCCTCTAGATGAAGCTCAAAGGTCAGGTAGCTAAAGCATAGCAATACTTGAATGAATATAGGAATAATTTGATGTACAATCATTTGCTAGCTTGGTTTGTGGGTTTTCCACATAATATTTTCCCTTTAACCACATTTATAGTTTGAGAAAATCAGAAAAAATTGTTTTAGATTTATATTATCCTTTTGAACTAGCACACTACCATCAAAATGCATAATCATTGGTCATATCAAGAAAATTCCTATTGATTAGTAGGATATCCTTATAAAAATTTGATGCATGGATTTCTTGTGAATTATCGACTGCTATGTATCCTGCAACTATGAAAGGAATAGTGTTGGTGTTAGGTTTCATTTATTATTGAATTCAATGGTTTCCAAGATGTGTTGAGGAGTTTGCTCCTTGTTTAATGTTAATTGTTTCTGCACAATCCACTCATAAAATAGTGAAATGCTATGTGGAAGGGATGGTTGATAGTGTTCCTTGGGGGAAGGGGGATTGTGAAAGACTTGTTATCATTGTATTGTGTATTTCCAATATGTTTGGATGTAGGGCAGACCATGAGAATGAAGGATCACTCACTGATTGCATGATAACCCAGTTTTGAAGGGTCACTGGTTGAGGGGACAGTCAAGGTTCGGATGATTGGGCCATTGGAGGACCCTAGTTCTTTGTATTAATTGCTATTCAAATTGGATGCATGGATTTCTTGTGAATTATCAGCTGCTATGTATCTTGCAACTAGATCCGTAAATCTGCATATACTTCTCTAGGTTTGTAAGCCACTTAGGGATCAAAATAGAGAAACTAAATAAAAATCATTCTTTGTCCTATTTCCTTTTAACAAAGTCTCAACTATCAATGATACAATACATTTGATGCCCTAAGCTATCAATAAAAATGGCACCTAGCTAGAAGCTCACGGGCTGTCCATTTGATAACCACAGTCAACATTTCAAAAAAATGGATATCCTTGAGCACAAGCACCAATAACATCAAATAATGGAGTTAAAGCATGGGCTAGGGCATGACACCAGTAGAATGTGGTCATTTCAGTGACAACAATATACAATGGCATCATTAAACACATATGCCAGTAATATCAACAAATGTGAATCCAAACATTTGAATACAGTGAATTGATATCCTTGAGCACAAGCACCAATAACATCAAATAATAGAGATATAGCACTGGCTAGGGCACGACACCAGTAGAATGCGGTCATTTCAGAGAGAAACTTCCTCAACATTAAAATGAAATGCATTCGAATATGATGCCAGAGGCTCGAAAGATGAAGAAATCACATACCTTCTCCCATGCTCAGCTTTCACTCCTTTTCTCCCACTCTCCAATCGAAATAAAAATGATGAGGTTGTTTCACTTTTTTTTTTAAATGTATACCCCGAATCTGTCAGAGTTCTGATGGTCAATTAAACACCCATCAGAATACTGACATCATCGAGGCCTATTACAAAAAAAACACCAAATTCATAAGAAAAAGTTACCCGTCAAAAACTTCTATCAAAATTTGGCCCCAAATGTAGTAGTGTATGGGAAGCTGAAGATGGAGAAGTTTGGACCTTGGAAGATTTTGAAGAAATTTGACAGTGGAAATGCATATGAGATTGAATTACCTGATGGCATGGACATATCACCTATTTTCAACATTGCTAATTTATATGAGTATCATGAACCTGATGAAGAAGTGGCAGTACTGACAAAATATCCTAAGAAGTAGAATGATGAAGTCAAACAGATTTTGAAGGAAAGAGTTGGCAAGAGTGCAAGAGGAAAACAGTATATGGAATATTTGGTAAAGTGGAAGAATAGACCGATGGAAGACAGTTCTTGAATTTCACAGTCTGAATTAGATGCAGCTCAGACCAGACCTACCAAATGATTCAAAGAATCATTTCAAAATAACCCCAGGTGTCTGATGCAGGAGCATCTCGAGTCCTTGGCAACCCTGTGTCACCAAAAATAATTTGGAGTTTGTTTGTGTTGCTTGGTTCCTACTTTGACCGAGTTGGTTGGTAGTTGGTTGGTTTCCTTTGGTTACCGAGTGTGGTCGGTTATCTCCTGGGTAGTCGGTTATTTCACTGGCGCTTGGCATTGCATGTCTACTGCTCGGTTATCTTGCTCATCGACGGTTTAGCTTTAGTTTTTGTTGTGGCCGACTTGTGCATTTATATTGGATCATGGATTTAATGTTGGAATCCATCATTGGGAAGTGTGTGGTCCTAGATTTGACCGTTCCTTCCATTGATTATGGATCTAAAGGCCGCCTCAGTTCAGTAGCTTCTTGTATAAATGTAGTTGTTGGTTTAGAGTTTAGAGGCAGTTAGAGAGTTTTGGGGGATGGGAGTTTGATAGAAGATAGAAGTAGAGATTTGGCAGATCCTCACATGTTTGAGGACTTTGTAATTCATTATAATATCTAGCCCTAACTGGGAAGGCCTTACAGCCCAACATGTATGGTTTTATTTGATGAAAATATATGAAAGATATGGCATTCGCTCTCTCACTATTTTGTTTATTTGCTTCCGCATGTGTTGAGTAGGCTTGGATCATCAGGGTGTGCCATATTTTGGCCCCTCTTGCTCCCTGCCCTTGTGTCATTGTCGATATTGGTTAATCTTTTTTTTTAGGCATACTTCATTGGCACTGGAGATTCTTCATTATTGGGGGTAGTGTGTCTCTCATTTCCTTCCTATAGGGGTGTACTTGATTGCATATACATGATATATGTAGTCCTTGCAGGAGGTGTCATTGAATCTTCCATGCACATCTTATTTTTATATTCTCTCTCTTTTGGAGATAGATTTTGTTCCCTTAATGTTTTCTCCTTTTCTTTGTTTGTGAGAGATTGCATAATTTTACATGGGTACCTAACATGGCCTAATTTTTAGGACCCGCATTACATCTCATATTGCATGATAATTTTACCCACTAAGTTTCACTTAAGCGGGGGTGTTGGTGTGAATGTGATTTAATCCCCCTCATATAGGCTTAATTTTTACTTAGTTAACCAACATGACACATTATTAGATATTAATTAAATAGCATTTAATAATATATAATACATTTAATTTTTGGTTGAGGTAGTTAGATGGAGCTTGCTCATACCTCATCACACCTTTACATTATATATTTAGGGTTTTTGTACATTTTGTAATAATCACAATACACTTATCACTCATTGGTGAAATAGCATCATGTTGCTTCTTTTACGTTGTGAAGATAGTTGCGTTTTACATAAATTGTTGTTCTTGAGTAGATACACCAACATATATACAAGATAGTATTTATCTTAAATTATCAACATATTGTATATTTTATTTTTATTTAAGAATGTATTAGACTAACCCCCTTAAAATGGCATACTTTTGAAGGTTTATTCCTTGAAGTAGTTTACTAGTATCATTTATTTGTAGCTCATTTCCTAATATACTCTTCTCTAGTACAACTTATTTTATTATAAAAGTATTGGTTGATTAGTATTTGCAGTGATCATTGACTATCAAAATGCTATTTGGGGATAAAATTAAATTTATTAGACTTATTTGAATGTTATGATATCCATTCATATATGATTTAGTTCAATTTTTTATAATTCTTGAGCGAATAGAGACTTTATGAGAATGTTTTAAAAAATAGATTGAAGGATTTAGGGGACATATGATCACTCAATTATTTATTGTCAAGGTAGCTAGGAAGTAAATAAGCATTGGTCGATTCCCATGCTAGTATTGAATTTTAAAAGTAGAGATATTTCCCTATTCTCAAAGAAAATTGATTTAAGGTTCATATATGTTGAGTACAACTTGAATAAAACCTTTTTTTAGAGATTAGCACTATCAATTTTAAAGAAAATGCTATTGCAATTCTAGTGGCACTTGAATTGAATGTTAATACATCCTTGAGAAGGTTGGAAATCCCAAGTCGAGATGATCAACTAAATTGTTAATAAGGTTTTGTTGAAATTAAGATTATTCTCTGAGCAAGTGATTGAATATATATATATATACATATAGTATCTATAATAATTTTCCTTGATCTTGTTGCAGATCAAATTCATGCCCTTCAAGGTCTTCTATATATTTTAAATTTAACTAAAAAGTATTTGTAATTCATTTGAAACATAATAAACCAAAATGAAAAGCTTTATCATATATTTTGTAAAGCTGAAATTTGTGAAACATAATGCACTTATTTCATATATGAAACATGGTGATTGTTAATACGTATAGGTAAAATGTCTCCTGAAGATTGCACCATCTGTAACTCTTAATTATACAATAAGTAATCAAGCTGATATCAGTTTTCCCATTAATTTGTCTCCCTTACCAATCCAGATACTGCATTGAGATAATATAAGCTAGTTCATCATTCTCATTTTCTCATCTTCTACATTTTCTTTGAAATATCATGAAATAGGAATAATTTGTTTCTTTTTGTTAAGTAATTAAAGCTTATTGTTCTATATTATTTAAAGTTTCTATCTCATTCAACTATAATTTTTCATGTTTGTGAGTATAATGAATAGATATAAGACAATAAACCTCAATTCATATTTTTGACTTTGTGAATCTCAGTCTCTAATCTGAATTTTCTTTTTAATTCTAAATTTTGTGGTAGATCTTTCCTTAACTCAATAAACCTATAAACCTCTTGATAAAAACATCTGTAAATGACTCAAGCATATTAAATTACATAAACGTTAAGAACAACTATCTTCTTTCAAAAAGGATAGAAACAAATTTATACAAACCCTAAATTGGTGTGTCAAAAGACCCACCCACAAAAATTTTAACATTACAAGTAGCCTGCAACAAATTTCTCCACTCCCTTTTTCTGCTAGATCTTAACAGTATTAAAATTGCAGTAGAAACTCCTTAACAAACCACCACCCTCGATCTCCTTTTACACCGCAATACTACTAAAGATAACAATTTAGTGTTTCTACATTAGGTACAAACACTGTTATTTTTATCCACTAGGGCTTATTGCCGAGTCAACAAATTACTTTCCTTTCTGAAACAGTCACAGAATGAAAATTGTAAGAATGAAGATGTTTATATCAGAACCCAAAAAAATCAAAGCAAGAGCTACCTTTTTCATCTCCTCATACTGCATCGAAAGGCTCACAAATCATCTATGCATATGCCAGATCAACTGGCCTATACCATGCAAATTCACGTCTAAGCGCAACCATCCATGCATGCAATGAATTCCTTTGATAAATATAAAAAAAAACACATTGGAAAATCAAATAAAAAAGCCAACCCTGAAATGTCAATCATAATTTCTCATAAAATTTCAATAGCCAACAAGGTTTCTACATTTGTGTTTGAAACATTTGGATAAAACTTTGTAGTTTTAGATCCAATCTTCAGGATGATAAAGACAAAGGATAAGTAATTCTCTGCATCTATAAGAAAGAAATGAATAACTAAAACAAAAATTGTTTCCTATCTGAACATACAAATTATCTCTGAAGTTTGGCCTCAATGTACACTCTGCAAGACATTCCATGGAAACATTGCAATATTAACATCTCTTTACAAACTTCTGTTGATCTCTTCCTCTTCCGGGGACACTTGGTCCATTGCTAGAAATGGGTAGAATATTTGTTCTAAAACCATTGAAAACCAAACATAACTAATAAAAATAATCCACATGACTGCACAATCTAACTTTTCTGTTGTTCACTGTGGGGATAAGATGCATTCCTCTTCTTGCTAGGACCGGATGCAGGAACTCTTTTAGACTTAGGCAACATGTTCTCCACAGCAGAAGCCCCAGAAGGTTTCAGATTGCCCCTTAATCTGTCAATGGGTAAAAGTTCAGTCTTGTTCTTGAGCGAATCAACCCCAAGAAAAGAAACCCTAGATGCCTCAATATCTGACAACCACAATAATACCACCATGATCACAACCATGCTAAGCCTAGTCATAATTCCATACACCAGACTGAAACTCAAAGACCAACAAAATCAATCAGTTAATCATTCAATCTGTTAATTTGGGTCTCTTGAAAGAGATCTCTAGGCTTGACAACAGTAAGAAAAAATGTCATTATTCATCCATATAAATAGAAACAAAGGATTAGAACAATGCATTAAAAAACTGATGAATGATTGGTTTGGTTATGTGTTTTTGATTCAAGGTAAAGCAGAAAAGCATGGACCCGAAGATTGGTGTACTGTGCTATTGTATGTCTGCACTGTCGGCCATAATATTTGGTCGACAAGGAAAACAGGCTATAACTTTTGCCACCAATTAAGGTAACACCACTTCCTTAATATAGATAAAGGAGCCATTTTTTGTCTGAGCAAGCCAATTTAAAATAGTGGGAAGTCTTTTTGGGGTTGAACAGGGAAATCTATTATAATTAAAGGCATGAGCGAATCCTGTATTCATTGTCTGTTAGTATTGTCTTTGTGAAGTTTAATCTCCACTGTGAAGGAAGCCTGCTGCAGAAATTACATAAATACTGCTTTTCTTCAAGGGATTGTCTGTGAGAAATAGCAGCATCTGCAAATCTACAACTAGACAACCCACTTCACAAAGATAACTGTAAAAAAAAAAAAATTCCATAATGGTTGAATTATTTAGTGTCACAATCTTAAATTATAAGAATGGCTTGGATTTGCTGTCACTAATTGATCCATAATAACTTTATGGAAAAAAATAATAATTCAATATTAAGGCCCACTTTAACATTTGAATAAGCTTTATGTAAGTAAATGGACCCAAATTGTTGAGGATGAGAGGACTGATTGGGACCTAGCAGCAAGTAGTCTGATGTATAAGGCTAGTATATGGGTAATAATTATATTTGGTTTACCTACAAAATGGAAAGAAATTATATAAAAAATGCAATTTGAAACAAATCAATTTTGTTTGTTTCCTTTTTCTTATTGTTATTTTTTTCTTTATATCCATATCTCAAGGAGGGCTCTCTGAAATTTTTCTCTTTTATATCCATATCTCAAAGAGGGCTCTCTGAAATTTTTCTCCTTTATATCCATATCTCAAGAAGGGTTTGTTAAGATTGGAATTCAACATGGTACCCTCTATCTCTATCTATATGATTTGATACTAACTCTTAAATATTATCTTGTTTAGTAATCAAAGATAATTTTTGGTCAATAAAAATAAGTTAACTATGTACTTGTAGTATAGATGAAATGTAAAATTAGTACTAACTATTTGACCGTTGAATCAAATAATATTTAAGTAAAGTCGATCTAGAGAATCCTATAAAAAAACTTAATCATTAATATTTTCATAATGTTAACTAAATTTATTAAGTATTGATGACGTAATTTTGTAAGTGTAAATCAATATGTGTAAAAGAAGTTTTTTGTTTATATAGTGTGTGTTTATTTGATTGATAAGAGAATGAGAAGATTTAGTCTACAATTTGTCCTTAATGAGAGCTTAGAGTTGGTTTATAGATTCTAAAAGAACAAACATTCAAACTTTAGAAGAACAAATAATCCTAATTTGAAATAATGTTTTATAAATTTAAGTTTAAATAGATCTATAAATAGATCTCTAAAAAATAAATATTTGATACAAGATTTTTATTTTATTTTTTTAAATGATATTTTGGTTTTACTATCATAAGTTTCAATCTTCCATGAGTTTAAAAAGTTTAGTTTGTTAATTTGCCTTTGATCTAGTGATGAAATTGAATGGTATGGAATGATCCCATTAGGGACGAAGTTTTAATGAGTGCAAGGTCCTAACAATATAAGGGGTGAAGCTGAACATGCCTCAGATGACTTTGATGGAATGAATACCCTTTAGTCCTTGACTATTATCCAGAAAAATTTCAACCTATCCGAATTAAAATAAAAAACCCTCCAACGAAAAAATATTTTATAATAAATATGGAGTAATTTTTTATAGAATTAAATATTAGTAGCAAAAACATTTAAAAATCAAAGTGTAGAGTAGGAGTGTGGACAAACTATGCAGATCTAGAATTTTTGTTGCAAGAAGTGAGGTTGCATCTTGTAAGGAAATTAAGGTAGTGGAACAAATTCCTACACTAACCTTGAGAGAAGGGTTATGTAAAAACTTTCTCAAATCTTTACAGCAGTTATAGAAAACTTGTAGAAATAAACATAATTAGCATGCATACCACAAAACAATGATTTAAGTGGGGAAAACCTTTTAGGGAGAAAAACCTCACACTCCAAATCCTCCCGATATATTATTATGAAATTAAAAAAAATACAATGTACTTGCAAAGCAAGCTTCTCATAGGAGTATCACCAACCAAAACTCTAGAGGTAAATCAGCAACTATCAGACTCTTACACACTATCTTTATCTCACGCACCTAATATATATATAGGAGATACAATTCATGAAACCATCAAATAGTATTACAAAACCATGGGCTAACAACCACCTAAAAAGTGGTGCTCGTCTTATCTCAAATCAAATATGCTCTATGATGTATCAAAAACAAACATCAACATGTGTAGATCCCTTTTACAACTCATTTATGTGTTCAACATGTTTTACATTTCTTATTTCAAGAGGCCCAACATCTGGAGGCCATAACATCTGAACTAGGTGTTGAATTATTTGAAGCATCAAAAAGCTTGTGATATGATCTATAAATCTATAACTAGTTACACTGGTTATGGACACTTTTTTTAAATTTACCTGGGAGCCTCTAAGGCCCTCAAAATTTTCTTAGGAAAATTTATTTGATTACTTCAAAAATGAAAACTTTAATATCTTCAAATATAGACATAATCTTGCAATGAGAATTTATCGGTATGCTTATCTAGCCCATCTGAACATTTTAGGAAAGTTTAGGAAAAATTTTACTCAAATATAAACTTATATTATAAATAGTAACCTTATATAAATGTAAGGTTGAGATGCTATTTTCCTAACATTCTCCCACTTTTTGAGTACCTTACAAGAGCAAAAGTGTTTACACCATAATTTAATTGTTATAGGCCATTAGGCCCATAGACTTTGAAAACCATCTAAAATTCTCTATGCTCACAACCTTAGTAACAAATGAACAATATTCATAAAATTCTCTACCTTTTAACCAGGTTCACCCTGCCATCCTCAACCATATCTCTAACAAAATTATACTAAAGATCAATATGCTTGGTCTTGGCATGAGAAGTCAGATTCTTAGCTAGGAAAATCACACCCTAATCATCAAAATAAACTATTACTACATCTTGTTACATTTCAATATATTAACACAATCGTTTAAGCCAAATGGCTTCTCTGTAAGCATGAATAGATGTCATATACTTAGCTTTAGTAGTGGACAAAGAAACCATGACCTACCTCTTACTCATCCAACTAAATGAATCACTAAATAAAGTAAAGACATAAGAATTTTTTGATCTTCTTCTATCAATATCACATGTCCATTCTGAATCCACATAACTACAAATATCAAGGGAAATTTTGTCTCAAATTACATTAGTACATGATAACACAAAGAATACTCTGAAGTGCCCTTCAAATATCAGAAAACTATTTTAATTGCATCACAATGAACTCTACCAAGATTAGATATATATCTAGAAATAAATCCAATTACATGGTTACTATCTGGCCTAGTAAAGACCATAGCATACATCAAATTTCTAGCTACACTCTCATGAGGTACTCTGCTCATGTCTTACATCTCTAATGGGGATGTAGGATAATCTAAAACTAAGAACTTTGTTCCAATTATAAAAGGAACACATAGTGGTATACAATACTACATGTTGAAGCTCTATAAAATTGAGTTCACATACTTGCTTTGGCCTAGTCATAGGTTTACGTTCAGTTTATCTCTTCCAATTTCCATCCCAAGTTGTGTTTAGCTACACCAAGATCTTTCATTTCAAATTTAGAAGCAATCTAAATTATAGTTTTAAAATCATGCATTTTTATTTAACATTGTATAACATATCATGAACATATAATGCAATGTACAAGAAATGAATAGCACCAAATTTATAATAAATACAATGATCTTATTTAAAGTGCTCAAATCCCAAACTCAACATGTATGTATCAACTTTCTAGTACCACATCTTAGGAATTTTCTTAAGGCCATACAAAGATTTCCTCAATTTACAAACCAAGTTACTTTTACCTTTTACCAAGTAGTGCTTTGGCTATGTCATCTAAATATCCTCCTCCAAATCATGATGAAGGAAAGTGGAAGGAAAGTTATTTTCAAATCCATCTACTCAATCTATAAATCATAATCAAAAATGATAGAAAGAAAATCTAATTTGCAATAAGAGAAAATATCTCACCATAATCAACACCCTCAACCAGATAGTATCCTTTCACAACCAACATTGCTTATACATCTCAATGCCTCCATCTGAACCAATCTTTTTTTGGAACACCCATTTGCAACCAAGAAGCTTTCATCCTTCAAGCAATGGTACAAGATTATATCTATCATTATTTTTTAAAGTTGTCATTTCTTCATCCATATTGCACCATTCATGCCTAATACCTTTTTTATGGATCTAGGTTCATCCACACTAATATTTAAAATAAAATACATATCTAATCATTAAGTGAATACTGTTAAGGTGGTTTTATATACCTTTTAGACCATTCAACAAAATAATTTACAAGTTTATCCTCCTATTCTAAATATTTAGATCTAGATGAGCTCTCATTAACTTCTTCTCTTTCCAAGGGTCTCGATTCAACTTTGATAGGTGTATAAGGTAGTTGAATCACATATTCCTTTTTGTTTTGATATAACTATAATGTAATAAGAGGAGGGTTATTTTCCCTAAAAATAACAATTCTACTATATGAATCACCTTAAATGCAATATGGTCACATAGCTTGTATCCTTTCACACCATGACTATATCTGATAAAGATGCATTTTATAAACTTGTTCTCTAACTTTTTTTTCTTCTCCTTTGGCACATATGCATATGCCTCATAGCCAAAAACTCTAAGATGTATTAATGAAGGCTTATGACCTGACCATGTCTCCATAGGTGTTTTATTAACAAGAGCTAATGTAGGAGACTTGGTAATCAAGTAGTAAGAAATGAAAACAACTTTAGACAAAAACTTTTTCTTTGGGCCACCACTACTCAACTTACTCCTAGCCTTCTCATCAGCATCATGTTCATCCTTTCTACAAACTCCATTATATTTTGGAGAATACAAAGTTTCCTTCTATCTATGAATGTCTATTTCTTTACAAATCCTATCAAAATAATTAGAGAAAATTTCACAACCATTGTCACTCCTCAAAGATTTTATTTTCTTTCTAGTCTACCATTTAACCATTTCTTTAAATCAAAAAAAAAACTTCATATTTACTCTTTAGAAAATATACCCATGTTCTTCTACAATAATCATCAATAAATGAAATATAATATGTGATTTTTTCAATGGAAGAAATATCTATAGAACCAAACACATTAGTTGAATAAGATTTAAAACACCATAAGATTTATGAGAAGTCAAGCGGAATTGAACATGATTTTGTTTTCCATAAATGCAATGCTCACAAAGTCAAAATAAAGATTACAATTGTTCTAAACTTGAAAAATATTTGTATTTGTAGACATATGGCTTCCACAGACCATGATATTGTTAAATAAAGCTTCTAGAATCAATTGTGTGATTTTATTTGTTCAATGTTGGATCAAACTCCATGATCCATTGTCAAGAAATTGCCAACAAGAGAATAGAACAGTATGATGATTAACATAATGGCTAAATAAAAGGAGAGGGTGAGGGTTATGGAAACCAAGAAAAAGGGAAGAGGATAGGTTTATTGTTCCTTCTTACCCTTTTTAATTTTAACTCTACATATCCTCTTCCCTTTTTCCTTGGTTTCTACAACCCTCAACCTCTCCTTTTATTTGGCCATTCTGCTAACCATCATACTATTATATTCTCTTGTTCAAAATTTCTTGATGATGGATGGAGTTTGATCCAAACATTGAACAAATAAACTCACATGGTTGATTCTAGAATCTTTATTGAACAATGTTTTTTTTCAAGTTCCTTAGAACCTTCACTCCAATGTGACCAAGTCCTTGGTGTCATAACATAGTCTTCTTTATAGGTGTGTCATCCTAGAAAGTTAGCACCCATAATTGGAGGCTCTAGAACCTTTTAGACCATATTTTAGTGATTTTGAGGTCTAGATGACTATTTTTCTTGATCCCAACAACCTATAATTTCTCCTTCCACTTTCTATCACACTCCCCTAGATCATGACAAAATTTGAGGCAAAATTACCTGGACTAGAGGTCAGTCGGGTCAACCTTGTCCTGGACTAGGTCAGCTAGGTCAACCTTATCCTAGATTTTTTTCTCTAAAGTTGGTTCAAGTCCCCATGGCGGGGTTTTCTTCCAATTTCCAGATCTTTAGTCAGCCTAGATTTAAATTGAATCCTAAATTGATTATAAAATGGGACTCTCTCCTCTCATTTTGACATCTCTAAATATCCAATTCATATGCAAGCAATCAATTGATCATATGCAAGCAAGTCAAGATCTCAAACAATTCAAGTTGTGCAATTTAAGTGGTGGATCCAAGACTTGAAGGAAAGCACCCAATCTAGGATTTCCAAGTCTCCGTTTCTTAAAGATCCATTCAAGTAAAGGCAACCTCTCATTGATGCAAATTTATCTCCTATGATGGCCAAGTAGAAGAATTCACAAGCAAGCAAGAAGATACATACATTCACTCTTCTTCTCTCTCCTTATCCATTTAGGTTATCAAGCATACATTCATTCAAGATATAGGATTTTCAAGTTTAAATATGTGAATTTGTGAGGGAATCCTTGATTCTACAATACAATAATACATAAAAGCATCTTCATGGATTTGACAAATTACTATATCCATTAATGAAGGTTTTTCATGCAAGGTGAATCTTACATTTATCTTGTTTACATTACTTTCCTTTATGCAATCTCAATTTTGATTCCTATATAGGGGTTTGACCAAGGTAAACCCCTTTACATAACCTTTTCCCCTTCTTTTTTATGTGCAGGAATAATTTCAGGAGATACAGAACCAGATTTGGAAGTCTTGGACACACTCACAGGCTATTAGAAATTTTCATCAAATTTGGACCTACAAGGACTAGGTCAACTTTTCCAACCTATCCTAGGATGAGGTCAACTTTCATGACCTTGTCCTGCACTTTTTGGCTGAAAATTGCACAACATATAGTTACAAAGATTAGAGTCCCAAATTTAGAGTTACAGTTGATTCTCACACTCTAGTGACAATCAAATTTAGATATGAAGTTCATTTTTACTCTTCTAACTTTAAGGTGAGTCTATTATATATATTTTTCTCTTGCACTTAATTTTATAAATCAAATCTAATTACATACATTGTCTTTTGTCATCATAATATCAATTTCACATACTTGATCAATCAATTAACAATAAAGGAATGCTCCCATTTTCCAAAAAACTCATCCTTGAATCTAGATCTTGCATTGGCATTCCTTCATCCTTTTTGGGTTGTGGTAATCAAATTTTTTTAGGGTGACCCTTTTGGGGATATTCCTAATGTTATAATATACCTTGGTGAGTGATCTTTATTCCTAGCATTGCTCACCATTTTATATTATAGAATTTGGTGAACCTGGCTTATGACATTTCCTCTTTTGAATTGGTCTTAGATCTTATTTTTATACATTTATACATCTAGATATACTTTGTAGGTGTTGTGTTAGTTACTATTTCTATCACATATTTACTACATTTTATGCATCTAGATCTATAGATTCATATCTTCATTGCATGCTTTTTATTTTTATTATCAAAACTACTTGCTTATTCTTTTCATTACATGTTTGATAGTTAATGTGCTTTGAATAAAATACTCTCTTTTGGATTTCAAATTCCCTTCAAATCTCATAATTTTCATTTCTCTTGTGCATGATTATTTTTACTTTGAGTCCAACCTATAGCATTCTGGTTAGATGAATCCATAGACTTATGGGTTCCTTTGATCTTGATCCCTCCTTCTTTCCTAGGAATCTTGATGAGCTCAACATGCATCTTAATAATATCAATCCTATCATAGAGAATAATTCTTCTCATGATGAAGATGAAGCCTTAAGGGTTCCTCCTATTCAAGTCCAAAAACTTTCCCATGACTTTGAAAATTTTGAACAATGGTTAGATCAAGAAAACTCTAATCCTGAGGTCCTTTCCATTGTAGAAGGCTTAAGGAAACTTATTCATAATGATGAACATGGTGTTAACATATTGCATGGAATTTATGATCTCATTTATACCAATGTCAAGCCTATTAGGTATTGTTCTCAAGATTTAGGCCTCATTCCACCTACTATAAATGTTGAGACCCCATTGCCTATCTCTACTTATATTCCTAGTGTGTCTTCTTACGCTCCACCTATCATAACAACTTCAATTTAAAATCTTAATCCTACACATGTGAGTCTTCATAATCCCATTCTTCCTTGTATTCCTTAAAGTGTTCCATGTGTTTCATTGCCTTCATCCATGCCTAATTACCATAGTGTCCTTTTTTCATATTCAACCATTTCTTCAATTTCCAAAAATGTTCCTAACATTTCTCATGTTTCTCCTCCTACCATCCTTTCTACTAATTCTACCATTAATAATTTGGCTCAAATAGTGTCTTCTTTGAAACAAAAAATTGTCTCCATGACTCAATCCAAGTTCAACATTCCTACTTGGGACATTTCTAGTCCTTTGTCTTTGGATATTATCCATGATGTTATCCCACAAAATATGGAGATTCCTCACCTTGAGACTTTAATGGTAAGGGTGATCCTTTGACTCATGTCAAAAAATATCAAACCTTGTCTACAATGATTTCTCTCATGACCATAGGTTCATGGAAAATATGTTTACTAAAACCTTTCAAGAGAAATTCTTGCAATGGTATTGTTCTTTTCCTCCTTATTCATTTGATTCATTTCAAAGTTTTGCTAATTATTTCATTCAATAATTTCAAAACAACATTGGTCTTCTAATCTCTTTGACTAATTTAATACAGTGTAAAGAAGGTGTTAAATAAAAAGTAAATGATTTCATTGGTATATTTAAGCATTTGCATGCTCAAATTTCTTATCGCGTGCCTGACATTGATGTGAAATGCATTTTTATTGCTAATTTACAAAAAGACATTAGAGATAAGATCCTTCTTTCTAAATTCTCTTCTTTTCCTCAATTGTTTGTGGTGCTTCAGCATTATCAACTTCAAGTGAGTCAATTTGACAGCACCACTCCAATGGATCATGTTCCCATTGATAAGAGTGATGATGCATCCAACACTTTCAACAAATTTTAGAAACTCAAAAAACTTCATCAAAATCAACAACTCATCCAACACTGTTATGAACAAGTGGCATCAACATTCAAAGGTGTGGCTCCTTTGTTATCTATCTCTAAACCTTCTCATATTTTTACTCAACTTTCTAAACCTTTACATAATTGGATGTTGAAGTTAATTAAGGCTCATGTATTAACACTTCCTCCTATCAAACCCATTGACACATCCAAACCCCAATCCAAATACTTTGGTCCCAAAGCTTTCTACCAATACCATCGTCAACCTGACTATGATACTAAAAAGTGTTACCATTTGAAAACTATTATCCAAGATCTTATTTATTATAATGATATATCTATTGAAGGTGACAATGATAACAGAAACAAATCCATGGCACCTCCCAACCAAAATTTTCAAATCTACAATAAACATTTTCCATGTCATTCAACCAATACCATTGATCTTAACCAACTTTCTTCTTCTTCTAGTCCTTGCATTGACTACGATGACAAAATCAATGAAGCTAATCATGTGGTCAACCAATTTGAGAAATTTAAACCTAAACCTCCATCTCATCCTTGCATTACCTTTGATTCTACTGATAATTAAAGCACATGATGGTCCCCTTTACATTGTCGCAAGGGGTGATGGACTTCCTTCTCGTGACGTCCTTATTGATCCCATTTGCATGGTGAATGTGATAACTAAATAACATCTTTATAGTAGATGATTGCAATGTGATTTCTATGATAAATATGATTATATGATCCAAACTTGCAATGGTTTCCTTTATCCTTCCCATGGTTCTATCTTATTTCCTATTGAAGTCAGTGGTAAAACTTTAGATGTTACCTTCACTGCCATCCTAACTTCTAATCAATTTCAAGTCAAACTTGGTCTTCCTTGGCTTACCTCCATGAAACTCGTGGCTTATCCTATTCATAAATGTTTTAAATTTCCCCATAAGGGAGAAATCATGACCATTAACTATAGTCTTTATCAACCTTCAATGCTTCGAGACTCAGTTGACCTTGATTTATTTTGGTCTTCTATTCCTCAACCAAATCAAACTCATCTTGACCATCTCTTTGGATCATACCAAGCTTACAAGGTGTAGACACTTAAAATTATCTTTTGCACTCTAATATTAATTTTAATTAATATTTGTCCTTGACATTATAGTTGATTTTATTAATTGACTCTAATTGTTATATTCTTCTATTTATTTAATTAAAATTTACTTTAATTAAATAAATTCATTTTCCCTTTGTATTTAAATTTTATTTAAATACTATAATATATTAAATTCAATTTAATATATTATCCCTCCATTTCTTAATATAAAATAAATTGCATTTATTTTATTTCTCCGCTAGCCTAAAGTTCTTCTAAACCTTAATTAAATTATTTTAATTTAATCTCTTTTTCCTTTTTCCTAATCTTGTTTTTTGCTAATATTCCTCTAATATTGATTAAAAGGTGGATTACCTCTAATCATGTGCACAATCACCTTTTCCAAGTTAGACACCTCTCCATTATAATGGGTTGGAAGTGTGGGGTTTTCCTACTCTCACTTGAGTCGTACCCATGAGATCGTTTCCTCAATGACATGCTCTCTTTGAGATTGAAGTCTCGAAGGACATAATTATTTATATATTGTTTATGTATGCTAAGAAGCCTCAATCTCGCATGGGGGACTACGTTAATCTAGTACTTTTAGGGCTATAGGCCTCAATCCTGCTTGCGGTACTATAAAGGATAGTTGCGAACAGATGCCCTCACTAGACACCTTAACATAGAAGCTACCTAGTTTATCTCTGAAAGTGGACATAATCTTTGTGCAAGGAGGGGGAAGAATATCTCATGAAGATTACTCACCATAAGTATCCCCTTAAGCATTTGGAGGTGGCTAATATGGCATTGGAGGTCTCATTGCATAGTCTTCTTTGAACCATATTCTGTTTAGCTCTTAGAAAAGGCAAAAACATGGGCTCCCTCTAGGGGTGACATGGTTGTGTGAGCTGATGAGATATCTAAGTTGTGGGAAAATATTTTGATCACTAACCTAATTCCTTAGGTAGACATTGCTTGAAGTTTTTTTGAATTGTGTGAGTGCAATAATCATCTCTTTCCATTGAACACCATGATGTACATCAGACTAGATCAATTAGATATTAGTTCCAATTAGTCGTAGACCAGTCAAATTCATTCATCTTCACTAGTAAAATTCAATCATCCAAATCATTCTTCTACATTTTTAATCATTCCTCCAGGTCCTAATCATACTTCATCTTCACTACTTAATCATCGTATCTTCCTTCTTCATCATTCCCTTCATCATAATCACTTCTTCCAAGTCATTCATAACTTTCTTGATCATTCCAAATCATTCCTCCAATCTTAATATTCCCTAATCATTATAATCATCATCTTCTAATCATCAAGAACATCCTTAGTCATCTCTCTAATCTAATCCAATTATCCACAATCTTATGTTTCATCCTAATCATCACTTTTATCCTAATCATCTTAATCATCTTTCATCTTCAACATCTTATCTTAGTCATCCATAATCACCTCTTAATAATTCTTAATCATCCTCCTCATTCTTCTTATTCTAATCAATCTTAATCTATCATTAGGAGCCTAAACCAAATCAATTTGCCTAATCAAATCATGTTCCTAATAATAATCCTAATTATGTCATCATCTTCCTGATCATTCAACTTTCTTAATTCAATCTCATAATTTCATCTTCTTTCTCATCTAATCACATTATCGTCATCCTAATCCAATTCACTTTTCAACTTCATTCTAACCAAGTTCTAATTCAATCCATATATCCCCATCATCCAAATCAATCACATCGTTTGTTCCACTTGTCTTCAAACATCCATAATCTATCCTTCCACTTCATCCAATCTTAATTGAAGTCTTATCCACACCATCTTCTAATCTTCCACTTTTGGCTTAGGAGAACCATCATAATCTTTGGACTTTAATCATCATCCAAATCAAATCAAATCAAATCAAATCCAACCTTGAGGCCTTGCCCTCTCAAATCCAAAATTAAAACCAAATCAAATCAATCAAAATTCTTGAGGCCCTGCCCTCTAAATCAATCAAGTTTATCATCTAATCAATCAAAATTCTTGAGGCCCTGCCCTCTAAATTGATCAAATCCATCATCCAATCATATCAAAATCCTTGAGGCCCTACCCTTTCAAATCAAAATCCAAACTTTCTCCTAGTCCTAAGTTCATATTTCGTCCATCATCAAATCTTTCATTTTTATTTCAAATCTTCCTCTACATCATCTTCTAATTCAAATCCAAAATCTCTAATTCAACCATCATGAATATATATTGGTTTCAGAAAATGGTTGAGAACTTTAAAGTGTGAAATCCTAATCCCCAAACTATACCTCCAATCCAACCCACTTACCAAACCAATCCTCGACACATAATATCTAATTCCAATCCATTTCCTATTTCCTATCCTTCATCTTCCTTCATCAATGGAAATCCACCCCATTATCCTTCATCCACATATTATTCCTTTCATCACCCTCATGATGCCTCTAACATACCCAATCTTGCCCAAGAAATAGAAGAACTTAAAAGTACTATCCTTAGCTTACAAAATGAGGGTCAAAAGAAAAAATCCTCCTTTGAAGATATCTTTCCTCTCACATTTATCCAAACCCATGATCTCCATCTCCCATTCAACCCAAATCCTCCACCTAATCTCCTAAAAATTATGCTTGGTGTCCAAAACCATCATCCCACTCCCCTACCTAAGCCTCAACCTCCACACAATCCTAATCCTCCAAAACCTATATCATTCCTACCTTCCAAAGTTGCACAATCACCCAAAGCTAGACAATACACTCCTCTTGTGGACCCTCTTGATGTCATATTCCATCAACTTGTTGACCATAACATTATGGTGTTTCCACACACTACTCCCTTTGATGAGAGTCAACCCAAACCTACTTGGTATAAGGAGAATGAATAATGTGATTATCATCGCAACAAGGGTCATGATATCAAGAAGTGCCTAAATTTTGAAAATTTTATCCAAGACCTTATTGACAAAGGAGAGATTTAAATTGAAGATCCCAACCCATCCATCACATCATCTAGAGAAAACTTTAGTGGCGATTATTTTCCATTTGGCGAATGTCGCCCATCGGCATCCCGTGATTTGGTGAATAAATTGCCCATATGGGACTGACCCCATCGCCCCGCATTTATGAAGATTGGGTCCATTGCCCGGGTCCATCGCCAAACACTATATTAAATTTTGTCCATTTCTTGCACATTTTCGCCAATGGCATATACGTCTTGGGCACAATATATTTTTAAAATTCACCTATAATTTCAATGCGGCCCCAAATGGACGGCCTATATTCGCCCATAGTTATATATAAATATTTTTTAGGCGGCCCCAACTTTGCCAGTTATTTTACTGATGCGTGTCTCAAATCGATGGGTTTTCGCCACCTTTATTAATCATACCAAGGTACTGGTGACCCATAATAGCCTAGGAAATAACACAAGATGTGTTATCATTACGCGGGCTTTGCCAAATATTTGGACACTCACCTAATACCTCCCACCTAATTTGCCAAAAGAGATTAGTATAAATACATTCATACATCAGTGTTATTGTACACAATTTGGAATCTTGGATCGGTTCAATTTGATCGATAGCAAATTTCAGACTGTCTCACTGTTGAGTCTCAACTACTTTGGTGAGTCAAAGGTAAGTGATTATTATTCTGAATTTCTACGACTATGTAAACATTGTATATTATAGTTATGTTGTCATTTGTCACTTCTTCAACAAGTAAACATTTTTTTTACATATTTTTATCACTAGGCTGGTAGCCAATCGAGATGTCGAACAAGAATAAGGGTAAGGCTCCGGCAGATGGGGAAAGCCAAGAGAGGCCAACAAAATGCAGAAGCTTATCATCGTACTTTGGTCATGGTCGTGGAAATGTTTCTGGCCAAAATAGGGAAGCTAGTGTTACTTCATTATCAGAAGATTTTGAACCTAAGGTTGAACCTTCACGACATATTGAAGAAGTCAGCGAACCTGATATCTCAGATCATGATGAACTTGAAGAAGATTTTCAGTTAAATACCCAGAGTAGCCATAATGATATAATCGACTTGGATGAGACTGAGAATGTCAGAAAAGATGATGGTGCAACTGCAAGGAAGAAAAGAAAATCCAAATCAAAGAATGATAGACTGTGGGATATGTCAAGGAATTTTTAAAAAGATTGGGTGTCAACATATCCATTCATTGAACCAGTGCCTAATCCAATTGAAGGGGAACCTCGGGTAGAATGCAGATGTAAGATTTGCAGCGTGATAAATAAGAAGGAAAAGAGTTTGCAGCTAAAAATTGACACCATAGAAAAGCATATTGGTAAAGTTTACGAAAAGAAAACCATAGATGGAGTTCAAAAATCAGTGATAAGATGGAAAACAAAGGAGGAATCTCAGCATGTTAGGAATGTAGAATTATATGAATTTCAGCATAATATAAAGACGAAGCCTGGTGAAGTTAAAGGCTCTATTGAAGCTTGTTTTGGAAAAGCATTGGAAGTAGAACTAATGGGAAAAGCTATTCAGTTAAGTGTTGTGTTTAATATTTTGAGCAGAGGGTGTCCAATGACAAACTACCCATCATTGAGTGCTTTATTACACTTTCTGAAAGTTCTTAACTATCCTAACAGTCACTAGTCAGTAAACAGTGGATGGGAATGGGCAAGTTTCTTGCCGATGTTGAAAAAGAGGATTTGAAGGCAAAAATTAAAGAGTCAAATTTATTGCATTATCTTTAGACGAGGTCACAGCAGTAGACAATACTTCCTGGGTATGCATGCATGTTTATACTGTACAGAATTTTGTTTGCCAACCTCATCTACTAACTGTTGCTAAAATGAGGGATAATGCGACAGTGGAAAATTTATTTCAACTAGTAAAGAGTTCTCTAATTGAATATGGAGGTATAGATGACATGACCATTGCCAAAAAGCTGGTGTGTGTTGGAGCTAATGGAGCTTCAGTAATGCAAGGCCACAGGGGTGGTCTTTGCACAAAGATACAATCTTCTTGTGCACCCTACGTTACTCCCATTCACTGCATGGCCCATAGAATGAATCTAGCTTTTGGAGTTGTCAGCAAGCATGCTCCAGTACAAAAAATTAAAGTTCTAATCAAAAAGATCTACCAATACTTCTGTCAAAGTCCGAAATGATTCAAGGAATTTCAACACTTTGCTAAAGGACTAACTGATAGGAACAAGCTTCTTAAGGATAATGATACCAGATGGATCTCTTTGGATGGACCAGCACATCAAGTTTTTTTAGAATATCAATCATTGCTTGGTCTAATGAACTCAAGTCGTGACGAAGCAGGGCAACCAAAATTTCCTGCACTGCTGTCAATGTTAAGTAATGTAGAGACACTGTTAACATTAGCAGGTCTTCTCCCCATGCTTGAGGAAATGAGAAATTTAATGAAAAAGGCCCAGCAAAGAGCTATGTATATCGCAGAATATGCTATGCTTTGTAAGTTGACATGCATGATGCTCGATAATCTCTATCATTTATTTGTTGATGAAGTAAAATTTTCCAGCTGGCTGAAAATCATAGATTTGGACAATCCTGATAACTTTTTAAAAATTGGTTCAAATGGGGGGTTATGTGCAGAAGTTTGTGGAGTTGAGATACCAATGCACTACAATGCCAGGATCGAGTCTGAGGAACCAAGAAAGAACCCCAGGAGGCGAGTATCAAGTGTTAAAAGGGAAGACTTTACCAAGATTTTTGAGTTTGTAACAGGTTCAGTGAAGCACATTGCCTTTGATCTTTCCTCACATATTAGACCAAGATTTCCTCCAGTCAAACTACTTGAATCCATGGCTATTGTGTTTCCTCATTATTGGCGTATGAACAATCCGAAAGATTTTAAAAGTAGGCTACTAACTTTGATAGATCATTTTTGCAAAACCAAAGAGTTAGATGGAGTAACTCTAAATGGAATTTTAGATGCAAATCATTTGAGAGAGCAATCAGCTCATTTTTCACAAACAATGAGGGAACAATTTAATCTTATGGAGAACCCTATGGAAGATGGATCGGTAACAAGGCTTTGGAAAAACCTAGCTGAGAGTGAATTGTTGATTGATTTAATATCAGAATATTTCAAGCTTGCTGAATTATGTCTAACCATGATATTGGGGTTGGTGGAGGATGAGAGATTTTTCAGTGCTTTGGGATTCCTAAAGTCAAAGCTAAGAAACAAACTTGACAAGAATTTGGAAAATTGCTTGAGGCTCTATACATCCAGGTATGAAGTCAATACTTTTCCTTACGAAAGGGCACTGAAATTGTGGAGGAAGAAATGTTAGAGAAGAGGGGTGGGCAACATGTCAAACCAAAGTGGGAGTGGGAGTAGGAATGCCAGAGACAATTATGTCATTGACCGGGACCCATGTACTGGCACTAGTACTGCTAGCGGTGAACATCAGTTAAGCGGAGGTATGCAGAGTGAAGAAAACATATCAAAGAACCAAGGAAGCTATGAAGTTGATGCTGATGAATCCAACAATCTCAATGATGATATGGTGTGGTAGCTTGAAATTGAACCGTTGTAGAAGTAGCACTGACGAATTAGCATGTCCTAGGTATTTATTAACTTTTTCCCTGAAGTCTACTATCAATTTTTGTATTTCATCATCAATCATGCATATCCCAATGTCAAAAACATGAATGTGGTTGATAATGTCATCAAGATTCAAGATTCAATTCCACAATTAATAATTATTAATGGTTTTCATTCACAATATTCAGCTAATATGGTACAATTCTTGTAGTTTTTTCATTATTTTGTTTGACAACATAGCAATTCGTATGTTACAATTCTTAGAGTTAGAAATACTGATTCTCATTAATTTAATTACAAATATGATACAATGTATCCATTCATTGATCAATACTAGTAAGAACACAACTCTCTGATTCTGTTTACAAAAGTCAATGACTCAATTCCCATTGGCAATTTAGTAAGCCAATGACCCTGCATTCCCTTTTATAGAAACAAGGGAGCAACAATAGCTTCAGGTTGATTTGCCTAATGTGAAGTCTCAAAATTTAAATCAGTAAGACAACTAAAAGACTACAAGTCTACAACATCTCTACAACTTTAGTTGTACATTTATGCATTTGATAGGCCGGTTTAGTAAATTAGCATAGGCAATAGCATCTGCAAGACTGCAACATTGATCCTGTTCAAAAAGCAAAGTTCAAACTTGTTACTTTAAACTCAATTCTAGAGTCTAGACTATAGTATGTAGGATAATATGAAAGATATAGAGATGATTGAAACTGAAAGTACTTTCACATACTATGATTCAAGATGATTCTATAAGTTTCTGTAGTATGCTCCATTCTTCTTTGGTTGGAAGGGCAAAATATTTGATGGTATGGTAAATGACCTGCATTCTTGTTAGAATTCCATACTTGGAAGAGTGAGTTTTAAGCAATGTTCCTTCCATTAGTGCATGCAAATTTGTGAATGTTTTGATGCACTTTGCAATGCCTTCATGAGTTCTGCCTTGAGGAAGGTTACCTAAATCAGAGGTTATTGTGTCCTCCAACTTTTGTTTGTAAGCTTCTCTTCCAATGAAACCCGTTGTTGACAAATCAAGTCCAGGACTAGGTAAACCAAGAGGTATCAATTTGGTTGTTTTATTATTCATCTTGGCGAGCTTTGGCCCAAATAAAGCAAGAACTTCTTCTACTTCTATTAGTTTCTGACATTTATGAAATACAGAGGTCGCCTTTATTATTGTACCAACGCGGTTCTGAATTCCCTTGCTTGCCAATTGCCTGTCAGCAGTGCTGTTGATTTCTTGCATAATCTGCTTTGCAATTTTCTGTCTCTGACCAAAACTTTTGTTCTCCTCAAGTTGCTCTTTCAGCTTCTCAAAAACATCTATAAGAGATTCATAGAGTTCAAACCAATCACACAACCTATTAGCAGAAGACTTTATTTGCCCCGAGAAGTAATTTTTTATTTGTTGTACTGTATTATTTACATGGTCATTCAAGAAGTTTTCATAATTTTTAATAGTATTATTTGCCTTCTTTAGGTCTTCTTTCATTTCTGAGTACTGGTGTTCACTATGTTTTCTTATTTGCTCTGCTTTCTCTTCCCAGTCTTTTTCTTTCTCTTCCCACTCTTTTGTTTTTACCCTCTCATTTTCCAATTCTTTCTTTAACTCATTGTTTACCTGTGCAACATTCTCCAAGTTTTTGTATAAATTTACTGAAGAGGCTTTTTCATCCTGAAGTTTTTTATCCCTTTTTTCCAATTCTTTCTTTAACTCATTGTTTACCTGTGCAGCATTCTCCAAGTTTTTGTATAAATTTAATAAAGAGGCTTTTTCATCCTAAAGTTTTTTATCCCTTTTTTCCAATTTTTCCCTCAAAGTTTTCAGTTCTGCGTCCATATGTTCTTGTTGTTCAATTGCTTCTTTAGAGCCAGAGGATGAATTTTTTATCCTTTTCTCTAATTCTTTGCACCTGTTTATTGCTGTTTTCTCACTTGCCTTTACATTTGCCAGGTCTGCCTTTAACTTATCTATTGTGCCCTGAAGCTTTCCTTTCTCTCTCTCCAACTTCATCACTGAATTGTAGACCACTTGGTTGGTCATTTTGGACACATTTATCTTGTCCACATTTTTAATTTTGGATAAATCCATTTGGAGGGTGCTAACTTGAAATTCAGATGGATCTAACTGACCTCTGGTGGATTGTTATCTCTAGCTGGGGGCATAACAACCATGAATTTCATCATATCTTTATTCAGGTCATATGTGGTTAATAACCTATTGGATGCAGGTTCTGCATCACGAGCTACAGCAATTGCTCCATCTTCATTGTCTTACTATTTTGTCTATTCTTGTTTTTTGATTTTTCATAGTTAGTTACAAATTCATTATAATGAAAATCAGGATTTCATGAGAGAATTGAATGTTTGAATGGTGAAATAGCACTTGCATTGATGTACGAGCTTCCACCAATACCATGAGGATTACCAACACCTAGACCCATTACAAGTGGGGTTTGTGGACTATTCTGAGGGTTTTGTCCTGAAGGATGGGCAATTGTTGGACTCACAGTCACCATTGGCACTATTGTACTAGTACTACTACTAATACTTGTCATAACCTTTTGCTTCTTTACACTTTCTTGACCTTCGAGACCAACCTTTCTTGCATCTACATATTGATATAATATCCTTTTTGGACCACTACTTTTAGTTGTACAAATGATATTGCCAGCTGTGGGAGTGACAATTGATTTAGATTGAATCTAAGTGCTTGGAACAGCTGGAAGTGGAACTCTATTTGAAGCAGAAACAGATGGAATTAACTAAGTTGAAACCAATGTGAATGGAATTGACTGAGTTGATGATTGATCTCCATGCCCAAGGCTTGGTTTCTGACCATGTTTTGGTGCTACAGCTAGTGGTTTAGGTGCATACCAAACCCCTTCTCCACTGGGACCCAGACCACCAAAACCTTGTAGCCCATTTTTTCTAGAATTTCTACCCCTTTGCTATATAGAAGTTTGGTGGATGCATCAACTCCTCTCTTAATTGTTGTACTGGATGAGGGATTCAAAGAATCCTGGTCATCGTAATCATCATCATTATCATTGTGATATGCTTCAGCTGGATGCTCCTTATTCCACAATTCGTTAAACATTGTATCCTGTTCCACCTCATTAAGATCTACAGAGGTCTTTGGCTCACCGAGATTCTTCCTCATTTCCCAAAATTCAAAAATTTTGGTTCGACTCCATCTAGCATCTATACATTCATTCATTAGCTCTTTTGGAATACATTTTGTAGATGGTTTATCAGCTTTCTTGTAGAAATTGGATGATGTCATGGCCTATACTTTTCCTTTCTGTTTGTGCAATGCCATTATTTGTGATGACAATTCCTGTATTGACATATTATTTTCAGCATCATATTTCTCCATCTTTTTTTTGACCTCCTCCCAGGAGTCCATGTTTTTAAAATTTTCAATCAAAGGCATACTTTCATGTTGATATTTGCTTGCAGAGTTCCCATTGTCTTTAAGCCTTGCTCCAATTATGTTCAGTGGATCATACTGCCAGTGATTGTCAACATCAAATCAAAAAATTAAAAAAAAGGCTACTACCATTTTGAATCCTCTTCTCTCAAATGCGAACCCTCCAAAGTAGAATGGCAAGGAGGGAAATATCATTTTCTTTTGCTGACCATTAAAGAGTACATCTGTGGTCTCCATTTGTCGTACATATTCCAATGCAAATACCCTCTATGTTACATGTATTGGAAGTTTGTAGGGTTCTACCCATGAACCGTAAAACCTTAACACAATGTACTCTTCCATTAAGTACTAGTCAGCCAATTGTAGTTGACTTCTGAGTTGAATGCAATTTCTACAAGTAACAGGCAATCTAGGCATTGGAGTGCCTATAATTTTATGGTACATTGGTGCCAAAAAGAAGTCTACAAAATTGTTGTAGTTCCTTCTGTTATCAATCATCCTTATCTGAGGTGTCCACTCATATATTGGATTTTGGCCTTCAGTCAGACTGCAAAGCTTGTTTGCCTAAAATAATGCATGATGCTTTGCTAGGAGAAGATAGCACAAGTAGGTTGTGAATCTAAATGTCTTCTCTGAACCTCTTTGAATCATTAGTAATTGATCTTGCATGCAACGAACAATGTGCTCAATAAAACAATATTTTACTGGTTCTCTTTCAAAATGAATATGATAAAGAATTTCAAGAATGCTGGCAACGTTACTATCCAATCCCTAGGGTAAATGCAACTACAAATAAAATTGCACCGTGGGAAGCTGGGTCGGCACACATGGCATTACCTCAAGTATTCCCTTGCCTAGAAATTGTTATGCTCTGCGTCGAAAATTATGATGAAAATAGAAAAGCAATTGTGAATAAAAATACTCAGGAGGAAATTTTGTCCATAACTGAGAATGAATTTGCTAGTCTGTTGAACCTAGGGTTTCAACAATAACACTCAAACGTACACATTGACTTGGGAAAGCTGGCAGAGGACTATGAAAAATTAGATGCAAAACAGAGAGATTCTTATATCAAAGGAATAACAAGCGGTTGTAGTCTGAGTTCAGATCATAGGCCTCCTTATGATTATGAAATTTTTGTGCCATGGGCACAGGACAATATTTCCTTTCTAGCATTTTGTTTGGGATTGGATAGTAATATCTCAAGAATGGGATTAGAACATTTGAGTGTTGTTGTTGAAACCCTAGGTTCAACAGACTAGCAAATTCACTCTCAGTTATGGACAAAATTTCCTCCTGAGTATTTTTATTCACAATTGCTTTTCTATTTTCATCATAATTTTCGACGCAGAGCATAACAATTTTTGGGCAAGGGAATACTTGAGGTAACGCCATGTGTGCCGACCCAGCTTCCCACGGTGTAATTTTATTTGCAGTTGCATTTACCCTAGGGTTAAATGAATAAAATTTTGAAGCCTTATTTGGATGGTTCCACTTGTTTTCAAGTGCAAATCTAATCTCCATTATACCCTTATTTCCATGAATAATAGGATCATGTATATCATGGAATAAATCACTGAAACCTGGTGTTTTAAGCATATTGTGGAATTCTATTATTTTGCCCATCGTGTTATTCTTGGTATTTATAGCTACAAGCCTACAGGGGTGATTCAAAATTAAAACCTAACAGACTAAAATTTTTTTATATAATATAAACAGTAAAGTTGTAAATCAAGAGACTTGAAAAATTTAAAATGCAGGACATAGATTTTTAGGATTTTAGTAGTTACACTTACCCGCTGACGTTCACGTTGCCCTTAGTTTCAATTTTTGCAGAGAGCTGAGAGACTTTGTAGTTTGTTGCTTTCCTCGGACCTCAATCCTCAACCTAGAAATTAAGAATCTGTAACTTTGTTGCACTGTAAGTTTGTAAATTGTAAGTGGAATGTGATTATGTCAATGTGTTAACTGAGCAGTGACACGTGTCATGATTCTGGGATGCGTTTCAAAAGATAGGGTGTCTTTTTCCTTTCGACCTGAAACTCAACTTCAATCGTTGATCTATAAACATCCAACGGCAATGGTGAATGGTGTGGTACTGGTGGCCCCGTGGGTCGTGGGTCCCATTAACTAGGCTAGTTAGGATGACTCACATCATGAGTCAGATGTGTCAGTGTCACATCATCACCAAATTGAAATGACATTGTTATTTGTTGGTCGACCAAGGAGTTTAGTGACACGTGTAATGATTCTGGGATGCGTTTGAAAAGATAGGGTTTCTTTTTCCTTTCAGCCTGAAACTCAACTTTGGTCGTTGATCTATAAACATCCAACGGCAATGGTGAATGGTGTGGTGGCCGCGTGGACCGTGGGTCCCATTAACTAATCTAGTCAGGATGACTCACATCATGAGTCAGATGTGTCAGTGTCATGTCATCACCAAATTGAAACGACATTGTTATTTGTTGGTCGACCGAGGAGTTTAGTGACACGTGTAATGATTATGGGACATGTTTGAAAAGATAGGGTTTCTTTTTCCTTTCAGCCTGAAACTCAACTTTGGTCGTTGATCTATAAACATCTAATGGTAATGATGAATGGTGTGGTGGCCGCGTGGACCGTGGGTCCCATTAACTAATCTAGTCAGGATGACTCACATCATGAGTCAGACGTGTCAGTCTCACGTCATCACCAAATTGAAACGACATTGTTATTTGTTGGTCGACCGAGGAGTTTAGTGACACATGTAATGATTCCGGGATGCGTTTGAAAAGATAGGGTTTCTTTTTCCTTTCAGCCCGAAACTCAACTTTGGTCATTGATCTATAAACATCCAACGGCAATGGTGAATGGTGTGGTGGCCACGTGGACCGTGGGTCCCATTAACTAATCTAGTCAGGATGACTCACATCACGAGTCAAATGTGTTAGTCTCACGTCATCACCAAATTGAAATGACATTATTCAATGTCATTTGTTGGTAGACCGATGATCGTGCGAGGTGTTAAGTGACACATGTCATGATTTCGAGACGCATTTGAAAAGATGGGGTTTCTTTTCCCTTTCGGCCTGAAACTCAACTTCGGTCGTTGATGTATAATAATCCAATGGCAACAGTGAATGGTATTGGTGTACTATTTTTTGTAAGTTGAAATATATTTCATATTTTATGATGTTACAAATTATAAATATAAGATATATAAGTTTTTTTCATTTATAGATGTTTAAATTATACTATGTTAGTTTACCATAATAAGAGTTAAAAAAATTACATGTGAAAAGTAATGTTCAAATTCTATATTATAATTTGTGAATATTTTTTAATGGAGAGTAATTATTTAAGTATTTAAACATCAATCTCATTCGTAGAGATATAATTGTACTTCAGACTATGTAATAAATTAAATGTGGGAGACACCATTTTAAAAAAATTATTAAACTACAATTTCAATTAGTGAAGTTTAATTGTAATAGATATCTGAAGGAGGATATTTGTCAGTTATTTTATATATATTAAAATAAATATAGATAAGCTAGTCTACAGATAACTGATAAAGCATTGAAGCAAGTAATTAAAATATTGCAATCATGGTTACAGAGAAGTATAAAATATTAAAAACCATTTTTGCAATCACGGTTACTGAGAAGAAATATTGCAATCATAGTTACACAAAGCACAAATTGAAATGAGGTAAAGCTTGCAAAATTTCCATTGTATTTTTCATAAAATTATATTTACATTCTCGACTTCATACTATGTCTATAAACAAAAAGAAACATACTCGACTTGATACTATGTCTATAAACATATTATATTTACATTCTCAACTTGATACTATGTCTATAAACAAAAAAAAAAATCGTAAACGACAACAGTATCAGTACCAGTACCAGTACAAGGTAAGCTTTTAATATTTATAAAAAAAAATAATTTATAAAGAAAAATCAATTGCGCCCTTCTGTGTAGAATTCTGTAGAGAGGATTAGCTGCATGAATTCATCGAGCCACACAAATTGCCCCACCCGAGCCTCCTCTGTGTCAAGCTCAAACCACTTACGGAGAAAACCTCTGGCAATCAGCGCCCATTTCCTATGGTGCTTCAATTGCCCAGCAGTCAAGCACAAAAGAAAAGGTTGCATGGCCACATTCTGGCCTAGGAGGAGAAGCTTGTGTATTTGACTTGCCCTAGGGATCCCCACCCCTAATTCAGCAAAGATGACAACTTGAACGTTGTCCCCCAAGTATTCCTCTTTGAATACCCTCCTCAGCAGCATCACCATGTCAACCTTCAGTCCTCCAAGGTCCAGAAGGGAAGCCAAAAATGAGACGTAATGTCTGTGGCTACCCGATACCTATCTTCATTGTCAAGAAACTCTCAGCCCAACACCATTATGATAGCCTCTATAACGAAAGGCCCACCATCCTTACAAATTGATGCTAAAAATTCATCAGAAAAGGAACCCAGAAAGGCCTTCTAGGCCTCCTCAGAAGTGCATCTAAGACAAATGGGAGTGTCCATCTTAGATTACTTGCAGACTGTAAAACTTAAAATAGTAAAACTAGAAAATTTAAAAACAAATTACTTGCAGAATGCATCACTGCAGACCCTAAACAAACAATCAATCAATGTCGATGAATAATGAAGCTAGATCATCTATAAATAGCCCTTGAATCCTTGATCATTACTTACCAATCAATTATTTCTATCTTAATGGTATTAAATACATTGTCCTCGATATGCCTCTAAATCTTGCATGAAAATCTTTTCCCTAAATACATGCGTGTGAGAACTGAAAATTTTGTCCTTAATCTTTCACATCTGGCAGTAAATCTTTTCTATCGATAAAAAACTGTCAGAAATCAGCTGTACAATTTGGGAAGTGGTGTGTGGTAGCCAAAGAATGTCACTGTCACTAACATGGCATTTAATTCTTTCCCAGTTAAGTGATTTTAATACTCTGTAGACAACTTACCTTGATACGATCATACGTGTCAACATTCCGTTAAGTGCTTTTAATACTTTGCAGACAACTTACCTTGATACGTGTCAACATTCTGGTGACTACCTCGACAATTCTTCTTCCTTCAAGAAATGTTGGCCGAAATTAAACCTCAGCCATTGATCTTGGATCATCAGACGGTCTGAGTTCTCAAATAATACATTTAACATAATTACAATGGTAGTGGCAAAGATTATGGTAGTGGCAAATAATACATTATGCTTCCATAATATAAGGTCAAACAACCACGTCTTTAAACCATCACTTGCCAGTTGCCAATAATTTATGTATGTTAGGTATGCTAGGTTAGGCTACTTATTTCCCATCTTTTGAATGATTAGGCTACTTATGCCAATAATTTATTTATTTTTCCATAATTAATGAATGATTAGCCAATACAATTATTTTTTCACCCTTCAAAAGAAAAGTATTCGCCTCAAATATTAAAATTTTTTACTTGAAAAGAAAATTATTCGCCTCAAATATTAAAATTTTTTACTTGAAAAGAAAATTATTCGCCTCAAATATTATAATTTTTTACTTGAAAAGAAAATTATTCGCCAGCAATTTATGAAATTTTCAATCCGGGGGGAAAAAATCACCAATAAAAACTATGAAAAATCATGGATTTGAAAAAAAAATCACCTAGATTAAAACAAATTACCCCCTAAAATAATGTACAATTCGCCAAGACTTTACACTTTTTCCTAAAAGGGGGTTTCTTAAAGTTATCCCTGACATCATCCTCACGAGTCCAATTATATCAAAACCTTTTACAAAAGCATGCTATCATGGATTCATATTCCCCTTTAGATCAAAGTGTTCATCCATCTCAGCATCCACTTATCCCTCTTGATCCACCTCATAATCCAATTCCTAATCAAGATCAAGACAACTCTTCCACCCCATCTAATTATACCCTTCCATCCCAATGTTTAACATCCACTTCTAGCAATTCCCCTCCATGTAAAGATCAAATAGCTCCTTCTCATTATTCCATCCCCTTTACCACATTCCATGATAGCCCTCCATCTCAAGATCCAATCATCCCTTTTACTTCCACTAATATCCCTTCATGTCAAGATCATATTACCCCATCTCATGACTCCATTCTATGATATCCCTTTATATCAAGACCTAGTCATCCCTTCCACTCCACCACATAATCCTCCCTGAATTAAAGATCAAAATACCCCTTCATCTCCATGTCATGATCCCAATCCATCTCAAGATCCCATTATTCATCCTTAGTACCTCTCATGATCCTAATCCCCCTCACGATCCTATTCCTCCACAAGATTCCATCACATCTATCCAATCCATCTACAAACCCAATACATATAAACTTGGTTCCACCCCCTCTATCCAACATGTCTCCCTTCAAGAGCTTATCATTCCTTCCATCTCTCCCCCTAATTCACATGGACTCACATCTTGTGTTCAAAATAATAAGTACCCCATTGAATAAATTATGTCTCAAGATGTTGGTACACCTTCAATAACCAAAATACCTCCATCTAAACTCAAAATTTCCCATTCCCCATCCTCAAATCTGAACCCTTCATCCCTTCCATCCAGTTTGGGTTCTTATATCCAAAACTCCATCCCTTCCTCACCTACCTCCATTTTGGGCCCATATCTAAGTCTTCCACTTCATCACCTCAAATACCTTATGAAGATCCAAAAAGTCACACATCCTTGAATTCCTTCCAACATTCCATCCATAAACTCTCCATATCACCCATCCTCATGCACCTATACCATGGCTAATGGAAGCACATGGGATGGAAAAGATAAAATACATAAGGATAAAATCCACAAGAATCCAAGGATCAACATGTCCCATCTAAAATACATGTTAAATCAAAGAAAAGTATGATTCAAAATAAAGAAAAATTCAAATGGCCGCAAAGGCCCAAAATGAAAAAATAAAAAATCATGTGGATTCCTGAGATACTTGTTGAAGCAATGCATCTCAAAGAAAAATCTAAATTTTCATCCAACCTTGCTAATTCACAAGGATCCTTCACTCATAAATCCCTCAATCCTCCATCCATTTTAGGTCATTGTGTCCCAAAATCCACTAGGCTAAGTCCATTATTTCCTTCATCTATTTTGGGTCCTTACATCCCAAAATCCACATTTTCTCCTCCATCTCCTTCAAAATTCCCTCCTCCACTACTCCACCACCCATCACGGTGTGTACTAATGATGATCTTACCATATCCTTCCTCTATTTATTCACAAGTCTTCTAGCCTACCATCCATTATCCACCAATCATTTCACACCTATCCACCCCTCTAATCTAGTCTTTTGTATAAATCATTATCCTACATTCCCCTATTTGTTGCATCCCCCTTTCCACCATCATACCAATATCTATGAGCATATTAGAAAAGGGATAATGTCCATGGAACTATATGCTTGATTCCTCCTTCTATTTCCCCATTATCATTCATCTCATAAAATTCAAAAAAAAAAAAAAAAAAAGAGAAAAAAATCATCCAATGGTGAAAACTTGGTAATCAGGTGCCTTGGACAAGTATCATGATGAAAACCTGGAAAATATGCATCATGTGTAATCCCTCCCTCTAGTTCTTCCTCATAATTGGGGGCAATTCCTTCTCGTTGTCCATCCATAATATCTTCCATATCATCTACTTCACATACATATCATATATTTTCCATTCATTTATACACCTCCACTTATAGTCTATACTTGGGGGCAAGCTCCATTCATACTATGCTACCATAAATATCCTCCACATTCCCTATCCACCATCCACTATCCTATCTAAGTTCATTATCATTTCATTTCTCATCTTTGATCTTGAATATCCTATGCATCCCATCTATCCATATGTACCTTCCATAATCCTTACTCCTTACACATCCATTTTCCTGCATAATCCCATCCATTTTCACATATTTTATCTCAACATCGCTATCCTCCATCTCGTATTCCTCATCATATTCATTCTCTTAATCCATCATTCATAATACTCTTTGAGTCCATACACCTTCCCATGTCCTTGATCTTGATTATCATATACATTTCCTCCATCCATTATCTATTATCCAATTCCATCTATATCCTCCATATCATTATCCCCTATCCTCTTCATACCCTCCATCTCATATCCCTTATCCATCCACTTTCCACTTTCATACCTTTTCCCTTCATAAAAAACTAGAGGAACTAAAATATAAAGAAATATCCCTGCATGCTTTGGACAATGAATAAGCCTTCATCTCCTTCATGCATCCCTTACACACCATCTTTTCATTTTGCACATCCTTATCCCCCATCTTTCCATTCTTCATTTTCCTACCTATGGTCTGGGGCATTTAATTTGTTTGCAACATGGTCCTTGGAGCCTCATCCACCTCCTTCCCATCATCCCCATCTCCTATCACCATCCATCAATCCTATACATATTTATCCTCCATCTTTCCATCCTTCATTCTCCTCCTTCTCATGTGTTTCATTTAACTCCTTTTCCACATATTTCTTGTATCTCCATCCATATATCCCCCATCCTATAATCTTCCATATCCTACCCTTATCTATCAATTCATTCCATCTATCTCCTATCCAATCCATCTCTGCCATCCATTCATTTTCTCACCAAAAATCTCTCCATCCTTCCATCCTCTCTCATTCCTTGGTTATCCCTTGTCATTGGTCCCAATTCACTCATCTTTTTTCTCATCCCATCCTATCCTATCCCTTAATCATCCTTTCATCTTATTCAAACCATCTTGTCTATCAAATCTATTTATCTTCTAATCTAGTCCATTTATTCCCCTCACATTATTTTCAATCTCATCTTATCCAATCATCTTCTCTTCCAATCTCATTCTATCCAATACACTCATCCAAAAAAATCAAAAAATCCCTATAATCCAAAAGATCTCAAGTCAGTTTAATCAAGTGAAATCAATACTAATCCATGCAATCCAATCTTGCAATCTAGCACGCTAATATTTGATCAAGCCATCATCCTAAACCAAATCAATTGATAATCAATTAACCAATTTCAAATCCAATTATCATCATGGGATGTATCCTTCCCAATCCTTGAGGCCCTTCCCTCCCAATCACTCAATCAATCAATCAATCAATCAATCAATTGGTTTTTAGCTTGACTAGGGGCAATATGTTGGTTTTCTTTCAATTTTTTGTGCATGCTTATTTATTGCTTGTATGTATTAGTATTTTTTGCATCTATCATGGTCTTTGCATCCTATTGTCACAAGGTCATAAAGGTCTTCCATATCATCGTGTCATAAGATATATGGTTGTATTTGACCTTTTTGATCATGTACTTGAATATGGTCATCTTGGTTCCTCATACCTTGGTGCATAACATCAAGTATAATATCAAAACTAGGATGTGCTCTCTCTCTCTCTCTTTAAAAAATACAATCCCCAAAATCTTTTTTCACTTAGTTTTATTTTTCATTTTGCATCGAGGCTCCTCTTTATTTCCTCTACCTACCATATTTTTTCTCCTCCTTTTCATTTCAAGAGAACACCTGTGTTCTCGGAACCTACATGTCCTCTCGAGGGGGCATACCACTACCTCCTCATCATCCTTCCATGATTGGGGCATCTTCATTTTCTTTTTCTTTGACATGATGTTGATTTTAGTACCACATTAAAGAGGGGTAAAATGTAGACACCTAAAATTATCATTTGTACTCTAATATTAATTTTTATTAATATTTCTCCTTAACATTATAGTTGATTTTATTAGTTGACTATAATCATTATATTCTTCTATTTATTTAATTAAATTTACTTTAATTAAATAAATTTATTTTCTCTTTGTATTTAAATTTTATTTAAATACTATAATATATTAAATTTAATTTAATATATTATCCCTCTATTTCTTAATATAAAATAAATTTCATTTATTTTATTTCTCCACTAGCCTAAAGTTCTTCTAAACCTTGATTAAATTATTTTAATTTAATCTCTTTTCCCTTTTTCCTAATCTTATTTTTTGCTAATATTCCTCTAATCATGACTAAATAGTGAATTACCTCTAATCATGTGCACATTCACCTTTTCCAAGGTAGCCACCTCTCCATCTTTTTTCTCCTTTAATTATTTCAAATTTCTCTTTACCTCAAAAATTGAAGTTTGACTATTGCATGTTTTGTCTTTTAATCCTAGCCACTCATTTCTTTTGTGTCTTTATCTTAGCCACTTCCATTTTGCCTCTTAATCTTGGTCATCCATTCTTTTACCTCTTAATCTCCTCCATCCAATCCTACTCAATTTCTATAAAAAGGAGGCCTCACTCCTCATTTGAACTTAGTCATTTTATTGTATCTTCTTAAATCTATTGTAAGTTAGAGAATTCTTGAGAACTTCATAGCTTATATTTTTTTTATCATTTGCATTAGATATATAGATATCACATGTTAGGTAATGGAATGAATCTAGTTTTTTTTCAATCTTGCATTCTTAGCTTAGGTTAGCATTTTCATCCTAACTAGTTGTTATCTCTTGCATTAGTATTTTTTTAAATAGATCTTACATTTGCATTGCATGATCTTTGTGAAGATTGGGGAAAGTTCCTTATACTTGTTCTCAATCTTTCAGCATCAATCATAGTAGTATTTATTGTATTGTGTTGGGAGAGTGTTGGGACTCAAAATTGCATGCTCATTTTGGGTCACAAGTTGAGGAATTGTAAAAGTTTGAAGCCCTTTAAATGCTTTTCATGCATGTGTACCCGGCTGTCATTTTGAAGCCTATGAGGTGTTCTAGGTATTTAACACACAACATTCAGTATATGCATGCATTCCATGATGTTATTTTATCATCCTGGATCATTTGGTGAAGTCCCATTTTGAGCAAGTGTCAAGTTGCACAATTATGCCTAAGTGTCAAACAAAGTACAGTAGCCCAATTTGCCTTTGAATATCTTGTGTCCAAAAATGTTTCATGACCCGCCACTTTGAGGATGTTTAGTATGCATATCAAATAACCTATGTTCCAATTTTCAAGTCTCTTCGAATTCGTTTGATTAGGTTTCGAACCCCTCAAAGTTGGTAGTTTATTGTTGTCATGCACTTGTGTAATTGTTCAGAATTCTGGAAGGGCCTATTTGACCAATCATATTTTTGACCCAGTTGACCCTATTGAGAAAATTCCTTTTGCATCATATTCCAGGGGTCAAATACTTCCTATGTTTCAATTTTGAGGTCATGACGAATCTATTTGCTCAATTTGCAAATGTGATTCCAAATACAACTTTTGTTGTTTTATAAGTTGTGAATTGTGCAGATTGATCTGTACCCCTATTCGTGACGTTATAACTTTTGATCCATGATTGATGAGCCTGAATGGGTTGTACCACTATGTTCTACTCTAAAATTACTACAATTATGCCAAGTTAGAAGTCTTGACAAATATTTTAGCATACTTTCCTAGGGTCATTCCGTATGCACAAATCATTGTTTTAATATGTTTCCCAGTTTGCAATTATGAGAGCCTATCTTTTCCTGATTGCCAAATGCACCTTGTTATTCACCATGAGCCCTAATTGTGGAATTTTACTCTCTGTATGACAAAGAACCAATGCCCAAGTTTGTGGGTCTTGATAATCTCAATGGGTGAGTTTTTGAAACCAATTCCGGAGGTGATTTGTGCAAATTTGACAGTGCAGATTGAAATAATGTTGTGGAAGGCCATGTTTGATCTGTAATAACTTTTTCTTGGAGTCTTTTCACACATTTTCCTTGGGCATGCATTCTCACATGTTGGGATTTAATGTATGTTTCTGATGGCATCATCTTGTGAGGTCATTTGATCCATCTTTGAAGCTAGTCCCAGATGCTAGCTGGTGTTAGTTTGCAGCCTCGCAGGAGTGTAGAAAAGGTGGATAGTGGATTAAATTTCCAATATACCATGACCTATTTCATCAAGTGACCACTTTTGGGTACGCTGAGGAATATGGAACGCATGGTCTGATTTATAATGTGGAGAATTTGGATTTCTGCAGACATGGAAAAGGCATGGCAATTCACAATTGCATTGATCTTGTTGCCGGAAGTTTTCATATTCAATACAATTTCTTCACAATATTTTTAAGGCTTGCCATTTGAAAACTAAAAAGCATGTAGATAACTATCTACATATTATAGAGACAAACATTGTGGACATCGCTTGGGTTCTTTTAAATAATCTTTATTTCAACAAACTGTTAAACTTGTGAAAGATTCCTATGAACATTCTTTGATTCTTACAAGTAACCAGGCGTTTCATTGTGTGGAAAAGGAACTTGTGTAGGGTTCCATATTTCCAATTCTTTTCTCTTTGGTGCATGCTATTACTTCCAAGAACAGTGAAGTGGGAGGAGTGAATATTCAAAGTCATTGGCCCTTGTTGACAAAAATAAATGAAATGGCTAGCACAAAGCAATATACAAAATGGGTACCTGTCGCCAAGAACAAATGCAAACCACTGAAGAAATAAAGGAGTGGTTTGTGCATTAAAGAAGACTACACACTCAACCAGTGGTTTTCACACTATGTTAGGAGGTTGTGTATGGTAGTTAGAGGCAGTCTTACGTAAAGCAAAGACTAAGTATAGGCCTATCCTTTCAAAAGGAGGTGCCTCACGCCATTTGAAAGGAAGCTTGCGCAAAATAGAGGAAGAGGCAGGGTGCCCATATAAAAATGGAATAATGGCAAGTCACATAAAGGGCATTTTGGAGGCATCACGCTCTGCTTGGAGGCTGCCAAACAATGTGAAAGAGTTTGTCAATGGGTATGTATGTAGCAAACCTCACGCAAAGTGCAAGGAGGCTGGCATTTGATAAAGGGGGCGGGCTCATACATTTGGAATGCAATGAAAGAATTGACAAGAGCTTGCACAAGTCTATTTGAAACTACTAGTTTGGAGGGGAGCTCATGTTAGTGTATGTGAGCAGAAAACATTTGTCTGGCATCCTTCTATGCCTCCTATGTGGACCATTAATTGGGGGTAGGCTTGTTAATGATTGCAAGTATTTGCCTCACGCAAGGAATGTAAATATGCTTGCATAATACACCAGGGACCATGCATATAGTCCAAAGGCAGGCCCCTGTGTAATGAATGGGGAGATGCTCACATTGCATGGTACCTACACACAATGTAGAGGACTTGCGTTAGCAGAGAAAGGAGTCCATGCTATTCAGGGGAGGCTTCACTACATAGAGGCGTGATGCCTTGCATGAGAGGGCATGGAGAGGTGGCCCATGGAGGCACCGTGATAGGAAACTACCAAAAATACCATGAAGGGTGTGTAAGGAGTGATAGGCTTGCCCTACACAAAGGAATTTGGGGGTGACCCGCGCTATGTAATGAGGAATTCAAGACTTGCGTAAGGAGTTGGGACTACGTAAGGCATTTAGTAGTTGCCAATACAAACGGGCCTGCCAGTACCAAAATAGATGAGAGCTCACGCAAGTAAGAGGTGTGCCTGCGTGAGATGAGGATTGGGGCCTCACGCATTGGAGGGAATGCTAGTCATTGACAAAGTGGTGTATGCGTTGGGACCAGGTTGCTAGCTAGTCACATATGGGATGCAAGCTGACGCAAGGCAATGGCAGGTGATGGGAGTGTAAATTATGCCAGTCTAGGCACACCATTGCTTCAATATGCATTGTGTTGATTATCCCACATGCGTTGGATAAAAAGATAATAAGATGTTTAAATTCACTAACACCTACAATGCATCGTAAATAGGAAGCCAAGGACACTTGGCGGGCTCGCTTGGCTAGAGTTCTTAGTGCATGGTGGGCCCCTCTAATTTTGGCACAGGGAGTAGGAAAGGCTTTAAAACCTTGAGGGATTTAGTCCCACATGCATGCCAAAATGGGTATTTGTAGTGTTTATAAGCAAGAACACTCACAATGAAAATAAGATGAAGTGTTGGAGGCTATGCCCACACGATAGCCTATGTTGGTGCCTCGATTTCCATGCTAGGGGGCCCGCGTAGGTGAATAAATTTTGTAGGAAGTAATGCAACATTGAGCTAAATGAAGGTGACACATGGCAACCATTTGTCGAATCTCAGAATAGGCTGGTGGTTAGAGAGAAAATTCAAAGAATTGGAGATAAACCTAGTCGCCCATTCTCCCAATCCTAACGGTCATGTTCCTAACATTCAGAGAATAGGAGAATAAGCCAATCACTAGTTCTCTAAGTCCCATCAATTAGTGAAGATTAATTCAGAGAATTGGAGAATGGGCTTAGTCACCCATTCTCCAGATGTTAACCCTGGTCAAGGCAGGATTCGGAGACCTAGAGAATGGAGGATTCGCCAGATCACCGAGTTTAACCGTGGTTAGTCAGATCATTTGGAGATTCAAAGATTGCATGCCATTCACCAGTTCTCCCAATCAGGGGGTTAACCTTGAGTTTGTCTGTGCACCCAATTAGATGATGACACTTGGCGCTTCCTGGTGGCTTCTATGGCTAAAAGTGCAGAAATTATTAAAAATTGCAGGCTTTAAAAGATTTAAATTATAATATAGTTCAAACTATAGGCAATATTTCAAAAATTTAAATGGCCAAGCCTATTCATGGATTAATTGCCTGGAAATTCAATTTTTACTAGAATATACAAGTGTTATATGTTTTTGGAAATGGCAAGGAATGAGGAATCCAATAGAAATGATTATTTAAAGTTTCAATGAAGTGGATGAGAGCAGTTTGGGTTCAAATTATGATGACAAGAATTAGAATCAGATCAGTTTGGAAATGATTGCAGAATGTGTTTTCAGTTTGGAGAATCAGTTGCAGGTCATGGTGGAGAGGAATTGTGGATATATTTTGTGCTAAATGGACAACTATCAGTGAGTTTTGAACTGACTCTCATTTGCTATATCTCATTTTTTCTTCTCATTGTAAGGGGATGTTGAAAATTTATGCTGCTAGGCAGTATTCAAGCCTTTTTCTTGTTTTCTATGTGTTTCTTTGTCTTGTAGATATGTTGAACCAGATGAATTTTTAATAAAGAATAATGGAATCCCTATTCACTTCTTGTTGATGTCTTTTTGTATCTGGTCTTAATTCTTATGTATCAGTTTGTAAGGCATTTTGATGCACTGGCTATAAGGTAGTTATGATCTTGTTTTTTAAGTTTCTTTCAAGGAGAGATTCAATCTTGAATGCAAGTTCTGAGAATTTGAGATTTATACATGAATTTGATGTCCATGAATTGGAGTGAGAAGAGTGATCTATGAGGCATTTCACTTGGTTTCTTTGAGTTTGGAGCTAGGTTTTTCTGGGAAGGCATGTTTGTTTGACTCTGTTGCCCAATAAACAAGGCACTAGTCTTTTGCTTGTCCTACAATTTCATCATCAAATCTTTAAATCAATCCATCTTTAATTTCATGTTTGAGAGCAGTCATGTTTATATCTTGTGTTTCCTGAATACAAGTGTTGTTAGTGATTCTTTGAAGAAATGAATCCATGGGTTAGCCTACCTGAGCTCAAAGCTCAAAGAGAAGAAGGAGTTTATCCTTGTTGTCACATTGGCCATTTTCCTAGTTCTTAGCAGATCATACAAGTGGGATCCTATATAAGACTGGTTGAGTTGAACTCCCATGTTTTATAAGTCTGAGAACTATCCACTAATTTTCATATCTGCATAAAAGGTTTAGTGAGTAAGTGTTTATGTATGCAGATTTAGTATCTTTTAGGTATACCCACCTGAGTGTGTGGAACTTGAAGTAGAAGGAGGATCAAATCCTCATCAATTAGTCTTTTCTTGCCCCTCATTTTGCAAGAAGAAGCAAACTCTTGTGAGCTAGACAAATATCCCCAGGTCTAGTTTTCATTGTCTCTTTTAGAACTGAGGGATATAAGAAAAATAGCTAACAAAGAGCACACCCACAAAATCTCTAAGATCAAATCAAACAAGGTTTTGGGTGCCCTTGTTTTAGCTCATCGGAGGTTGTAGTGGAAATTTGGTTGCATTACAAGTTATTTAGCATGTTTATTCTAACCTAAATGCTTCACATTTCTTGTGTTTTCATGCTTTGATTTTTGGTGTAGCTATAGAGATTTCATTGCATACAAAAGGTCCAAAATATTTGTGAGCTTATAAAACCCAAGGATGTCCATCTCTTTTCCCTGAATGTGGACTTCTTCCTACACCACCTACACCTCCTCTATATGCTCCTAGTCCACCTCCTATTTTTTATACATATTTTCCTCAAGACATATTTGAACCTAATGTGGTTCCTTATGTTCCTCCTCCTAAAGATAAAAAGGACCCAATGTTGATTGATCCTAACCCAAAACAAATTTATAGTAAAACCCAAACGCAACCATAATGCTCATGACCATCATCAAAAGTTTCATACTAGAGCCTGTCAATGCGCTTCTCAAACAATTGCTTCACCTCATACACCTACTCATATTTCGCTTCCCTTTGACCAACCCATGCTTGAACTAATGGAAGAAGTGAATTTAAACAAGATAAAATTGAAAAAACATGACACTTATATTTGTATCTTAGATTCTATTATAATTAATCTTGATGAATAAGATACTCTTGATGATGATGTCCTTGATGCTAATAATGATATGCATGCTAGTGATTCTAATGAAATGTATGATACTATTGATATTGATAATGATTTACCATCTATACTTTCACAACAATTATCTATCACTCCTAGTGACAACAAAGTGACCTATATTCACAACATGGTTCTTGTTAGGAACTATCTATTGTTCCATCTATTGTGCTTGATGTTGCTCCTCTTGCAATTTTTCCACCTTCCCTAAACATTATAGGCTAAGATGCGGGGGGTAGGCAACACGCTTGACTAGCTCCTCTTGTGTAGTGAATTATGTGTGTTTTCATGTTGTAATGTGTTTCATCTATGTTGTGTTGCATGTTATCTATTTTGTTCAATTAAATGACCCTTTTTGCTCCATTGGCACAAGATGAAAAATTAATCACACTATTGTAACATTCTTCTATTTGGATCTCACTTCTTCTATATCATGTCATTACATGTTATGTCATACATGTGCCATTATTCACAAATGTGCCTTTGTTTTCCCTTATTAGGATTATGCAAAATAGTAGCTACCTATTCTTTTTTTCATTCATGGTGTTGGCCCAAAAATACTCTTCTACATAACTCTTACGTGCTTTTTCTTCCATTGTGTTTATAGGTATACTACCTTAGGGGGATGATGACATTTCATTTTGATATAATATCTCATGTATTATCACATGATCATACTAACCCTAGAGTTGGTAGCTCCCTTTTATGCTCTCTTTTGTCATGTGCTTATTTCCCTTGAATTGTCCTTTCTTGGGGGAATTTCATAGTGGAAACATTTATTGTGGATGTTTGCATGCACCATTAAAGCCATTGCTCATGTTAAGGCATTTACAATCACTTTAACATGGAGGCATACACTTTTCTCTATGTTTCACATTTTGCACACATATTTGGTCCTTAGACTGACCACCTTTCAAATCCTCAGTCTAATCCTCCTTCCTTATTTGATCCCTAATAAAACTTACCTTCCCTCAGGACTAATTGTTCCTTTTTTGGATCCCTTATTGGAAGCACTTTCCTTAAGGATTGATCCTTATTGATAGATTAAACTAGCATAACACAACTTGTTAGACTGTTCAATTCCATATTTTGTGTAGTACTCTCTCTCTCTCTCTCTCTCTCTCTCTCTCTCTCTCTCTCTCTCTCTCTCTCTCTTTTTGGTTTTGGATTTGATGAGGACTTAAGTCACTTGGGTGCTTGATGTTTCTTTGTCTCCTTGACCTTGATGAGATCATCCTTTGTATTTGATCTACTTTACCCTTAGCATGAGTTTGTCTCATACTCCTGCTAAAGTGGGGGCTAAATGTACTATCCTAAAAAGTTAACACCCATAATTAGAGGCTCTAGGACCTTTTAGACACCATTTCAGTGATTTCAAGGTTCGAATGACTATTTTTCTTAATCCCAGCAACCTGTAATTTCTATCACACTCCCTTAGATCCCGAAAAACATTGAGATGAAATAGGGACTAGGTTGATCAGGTCAACCTTATCCTAGACTAGGTCGACCAATTTGACCTTGTCTTTGGTTTCTTGCCCTAAAGTTGGTTCAAGACTTGATGGCGGGGTTTTCTTCCAATTTCCATATATGTGGTCAATCTGGAGTTAAATTGACCTGAAATTAGTATAAAAGGGGATTCTCTCCTCTCATTTTGACATCTATAAATATCCAATTCATATGCAATAAATCAATTGATCATGTGCAAGCAAGTCAAGATCTCAAGCAATTCAAGTTGTGCAATTTAAGTGGTAGATTCAAGACTTGAAGGAAAGCACCCAACCTAGGATTTACAAGTCTTCATTTCTTCAGTATCCATCCAATAAAAAGTAATCTTCTCTCATTGATGTAAATTTCTCTTCCATGATGGACAAGGAGAGGACTTCACAAGCAAACAAGATCTATATATTCACTCTTCTTCTCTATCCTTCTCCATTGAGGTTATCAAGCATACATTCATTCAAGATCTAGGATTGGAAAGTGTAGACTTATGCATTTGTGAGGGAATCCTTGATTCTATAATACAAGAATACATACAAGCATCTTCATGGATTTGAATAATTACTACATCCATTTATGAAGGTTTTTCATGCAAGATGAATCTAACATTTATCTTATTTACATTACTTTCCTTTATGCAATTTCAAATTCATTTCAAGGTTAATTTCTATATAGGGGTTTAACCAAATAAAACCCCTTTCCACAATATTTTCCCCTTCTTTTTTATGTGCAAGAACAATTTTGGGAGTTTAAAATCCAAATTCAGAAGTCTCAAACACAGTCATAGGCCCTCAAAAAATTTCATCAAATTTGGACCTATAGGGACAAGGTTGACTTTTTTGACCTAGTCGAGGATGAGATCGACTTTCACAACCTTTTCCTACACTTTTTGGCTGAAAATTTCATGGTAGATAGTTATAGACATTAGAGTCTAAGATATGGAATAACACTTGATTTTGGCACCCCAACAATAGTCAAATTCAGATCTGAAGTTCATTTTTCCTCTTCTAACTTCAAGGTGAGTCTATTCTATGTATTTTTCTCTTGCACTTTTATAAATCAAATCTGATTTCATACATTGTTGTTTATCATCATAATCTCAATTTTACATACTTCAATCAATCAATTAACAATAACGGAATACCCCATTTCCCCAAAAAACTCATCCTTGAATCTAGATCTTGCATTGTCATCCTTTCATCCTTTTTGGGTTGTGCTAATCAGATTGCTTTGAGGGTGAGCCATTTGGGGATATTCCTAATGTTATAATATACCTTGGTGAGTGATCTTCATTTCTAGCATTTCTCACCATTTTATATTATACAATAGGTAACTTTGATTAAAAAAAAACCTAAGGTACTTAAAATACATGACCATATTATACTAAAGGTGAAATACTCATCTTTTCAAAAAAAGTATCTATAGATTTAGTCTTCATAGAAGCACTTTTACACTCAGTAGTTTATGCATCCAGCTTATACAATGTGCCAATTCTAATACCTCTAGAAATCACCATAGCACCTTTCACCATTTTGAATCTCGCATCAGAAAATACTAAATGCATATCTGAATCTATTAGTTTTCTTATAGATAAAAAAATTATTTTTAGTCCAGGGAGATGCAACACACCATTAATCCTTCTTATTCTACCATTAGAAAATATGATTCTAAATTTACCATGACCAACAATATTAAAATAATAATCATCACCCAAGTACATCTTACTTCCATCAAATTATTCATATTAAAAAAACTGGTCTTTATTAGACATTATCTGAAAATATGCATCTGAGTCAACTAACCACACATCATTACCTGCATGAGTGGCCAAAGCTACAATGAATGCATTTACATCTTCATTCTTGGAAACATATCATAATCATATTTCTTTTTTTTATTCTTTTTTTCAATCCTTATAGATGTGTCCAGGCTTACTACAATTCCAATAAATAACTTTGGACTTTCTAGGAGATTTGGATATCCCCTAGGTTTTAGTTTATTACACTTCTCATGCTTCTTTCTTTTTCCTTTAGGTCTTTCACAAGAAACTAGGGACTTCTTAGCACTAGTAGATACCTTCCTCCTCATCTCTTTAGAAATAAAATAACACAACACTTCCTCAGTTTCAAAATAACAAGAGTACTATAGATGGTCATAACAAGATAATCCCATAAAACAGGAAAAGAAGAAAGTAAGATCTGACATTTCTCCTCCACATCCATCTTGACAAAATTTGATTCTTATTGATCCACCAACATAGTGAATCCTTCTAGCTAGTATGTAATTTTTCCACTCTCCTCCATTCTTAAATAATATAGTTTCTTCCTAAAGAAAATATTATTTACTAAAGATATAGCTTGAAACATCTCACCAAGCTTCTTCCATAGCTTAATTGTAGATATATCTTTATGGACATTCATCAAAATAGAGTCTACTAGACATAATTTGATTAGGCCCTTGGATTTATGATCCATAGTTTGTAATTCACATTCTTAGTCAGATATGTAGGTATCAATACATTCTCATCCATAGCATCTCATAGATATTTATCTATTAACAAATCCCCCATCTTCAACTTTCACATTTCAAAATTATTTCTAGATATTTTCTCCACCTATATTATCACTAATGAACTTACCATCTAAAAATTATTACAACAAGATCATTGAGTATCTTCTACACAAGATCCCACTCAAACATGGATTGACTCAAAAAATCCAACAACTCACAACTAAAACCATAGGTGATCGAGCTTTGTACCACTTCTAAAGAAATTAAGGTAGTGAAATAACTTCACACACTAAGCTTGAGAGGATAATTATGTAATAAAATATTCATATCTACGCAAAAGTTACATAAAATTAACAAAAATGAACATAAAAAGTATGCATACCACAACACAGTGATTTACATGGGAAAAAACCCTTAAGGGAGGAAAACCCAACTCCCTAAAGTCATCCAACGTATTATTTTAAAATTAAAAACAAATTACAATATATTTGCAAAGCAAGCTTCTCATGGCATTATCACTAACTAGAGATCCAAAGGTAAATCAACAACTATCAAAATCTTAAATGTAACCTATATCTCATGCATCTAAAATATATAGGAGATACAATACATAAAACTATCAAATAGTATTGCAAAACCATGAGCTAAAAATCACCTAAAAAGTAGTGCCCATCTTATCTCCAATAAAAGGTGCCTATGATGTGTCAAAACACATACAACCACTTGTATCTCTTGTCTAGAGCTCATTTACATGCTCAACATGTTTTTACATTTCCTATTTTAGGAAACCAAACTTATAACTTTTAAACCTAGTGTTTGATTATGATACTCCTAAAAGAGTTATTTTATTGTCATTAGTTTTGATGAAGTCATATTGATTGTCAAAGTCATTCAATGAATCAAATAAGTTAGTCGGTAAAGGAAGAGATGATATTAGTAAAGGGAATAAGGAACAGACACCAAGCAAGGCAAGACATGGCACCGAGCACCGAGTAGTTACCGAGTTACAACAATTACCGAACCAATAGCATACATGTTATCGAGAAGAACAAAATGTATTACCGAGTAGCACTGACCAACATTATAGATACATTGAATCTAGAACTAAGCATAAAACATTTTATAGATCTCGAGGAGATTGTTTGATAAAGCATTGGAGATTTAAACATGATGATTTTGCATGATTACCAGGTAAGATCCACCAATGATAATTAAATGTAATATATGCATTGGAGATGTAACCAATGCTAGCACCGCTTAAGGAGAAGATTCTAGAATGTTTCCACCACTTCTAGATCGAGTATAAATGGATCAAAGTATGAATATCACAGAGTGACTATATGCAAAAGAGAGAGTAGGTGATGATCAATGAAAGATAAGTGTGAAGGTGATGAGCAAAGAAGCCACCAAGTAACAGATCAATAAGAATAGAGTTGTGATTGTGATTCAGAATTGAAGCCACCGAGTACAAAAGTGAAGTTGTGAGTGGATTACAATATGAGGTAAATTGATAATGAGAATAATGAGTCTGATAAGCATATGTTGATGCAAGCATTACAGATAGTTTATGTTACTGATTAGTGTTTAACCAGAATTGTAAAAGTTCTTAACCAAGTAGATCCTAATAGGTCTTAAATTTTAAATCCTTTAAAAGGATACATCGCTTAAATTAGAGTTGTAAAATCCTTTAACAAGGTAGACTGAATAAGTCTTTATACTCTTAACAAGGTAAATACTCTTAACAGGGTAAGCTATCAGTTATAGCTAAATTTGTAGCTCTAACCAAGAAAAAATTTTACTATGGTACTGAAGTGTTGTGGGTGTCATCCCACCATAGTTTTTTCCTCTAACCAAGGATTTTTACAAGGAAAAAAATCTTGGTGTTATGAGTTGTGTTTCATGATTTGGATTTATATGTTTTATGTTATTGTATGCAAAGTTTTATATTCAGTGAATGGCTAGATAAGTAGATAAAAAATTTTGGAGTACTAATTCACCCCTCCCCTTTTAGTACTTAACTTTACATAATTAATTCAACAATTGGTATCAAAGAAATGCCTCTTATTCAGAATTTTAACCACTTGAAGAGAAAAGATCTGGAGAGATGGAAAGTTATAGGTATGAAAAGGTGATTGATAATATGAACATGGAATTGAGGATGAAAAATGACCAAATAAGAAGGAAACTAAAGCATTCACTTAACAAGAGAAAGGAGCTATCCCATTAATTGAAAGATTCACAAGATTGGGTTGAAGAAATTGAACAAAAATCTTAGGAATGTTTGTTTGATGAATTTAAAGTTGCCATATCATAATTGACTAAAAAGAACAAAAACCTAACTAATCAGGTAAAAGCATTGAAAAGGGAAAAAGAATCTCAGTCGGTAAGAATGTGTGAATTCCTAGAATAAAAGAGAAAAGTTGAAGATGATAAAAGAATGGTTGAAGATGAGAGAAGGAAAATGAGTGCAAGGTTGAATGATAGAGATGTGGAAATACAAAGGTTAACTCAAAATCACTACAATATGTTAGACCAACTAGTCGGTGCTAATCAGGAGATTGCAAGGAAAGTTGAAGAGATTGTTAGATTGAGATAGGAGAATGAACATATGAAGAAATAATTGAAATCTAAAAAGGATGCAAATGAAATATTGAAAAGGAATGAAGAAACACTAAGGATACTGGATGAACAACTAAGAGGTCAAAGACAATCGAGAGATACTATTGGACTTGGATTTACTAAAAACAACACTACCGAGAAGGGTGAGTCCTCAAAAAAGTAACCAACTGAGATACTTCTACCCCACCAAAAACAAAGAAGCCTACTTGCTATCATTGTGGGCAACCGGGCCATACATTTGATGTCTATAGAAGCAAAAGAGGTAAACCACTGAGCATTTCAAAAATTGATGGTTATTGTTACAATTACAATAAATATGGTCATAAATAATTTGAGTGTAGATCAAGGATTTCTAACAATATAAGGAAGCCAAATTTTGATGGTTACTGTAATAATTGCAATAGATATGGTCACAAGTCTGAAGAATGCAGGTCACAAAGTAAGAATGTGAAATGGGTACCTAACTGACAGAATATTTCAAACAACCGACAAGGCTCAACTATACAATGGGACTACAATACAAGAATTTCATGTAAAACATGTGGTAGATTTGGACACATTGCAGCAAATTACATTTTGATGCATGGAAGGAACAATAGAAGATCATGGAGAAATTTTGGAATGGCATGTTTTCATTTTCATAAGGTTGGTCACTTAGCAAAAGACTGCAGGTACTGAACCAAAACTCCAACCGAGGAAAAATAAAGTAAAATTATTCAAGTAATGTTGATGAGATAAGAGAGAAGATGAATAGAACATGGAGAAGAAAGTCTCAAGATGATGGAACTAAACTTGGAATAATTGATGGCACCTCATCATCAGGATCTGGTGCACCTATCTTCACTTAATTGGTCAAAGGTATGTGTAGGAACTGATAACTAAAATTCAATCCTAAATTGGTTCCTAATATTTGTACAAAGATCCATATTAGCATATTTATATGTATTTGGATATATGTTGTGAAGATAACATTTCATGCTTTGAGCAGTGAGAGTCTATGTTATTTTGTTTCATTCAGTGAAAGGAAGTATGTTTCATAATCAGTGAAAAGGGGAGTTTGTAACCACATTTAATGCTAAAATTATAGCCATTGGGAACCCTAGTCAAGTAAAAGGTATAAATAGACCCTTTTTCATTTCATTTTTACCTTTATACATTTTCAAGAGCATTTGAGCACTTTGCAGAGATGAGGCCTCCAAGAGAATTTGAGTGATCAATTGAGAAGATTAAGCATAAGCAAGCATATTTGAGCATTTTTTGGTGTTTTCCCAAGCTGTAAAAGAGAAACTAAGTTAATATTCAAATGAAACCCTACATTCAAGAGATTATATCTGTGAAGAAATGGATCCAAAAGTTCAAAACCCTACTGTCATGGAGAAGATCGATCAAGTCAATCCAAAGTATAAGTTGCCTCCAGCCAAAGCCATTGACACTAATAAGTCGAGAGCCCTATCTTTGATCCCTCTAAGAGTAATTCTAATTGAATACATTCATGCTTTCATCCATTGCAAGATCGAGGATATTTTCCAAGCTGACATTGATACATCATACCAAAATTTGTGTGTAAATGGAAAATTGAAAGACGAGCATATTCATTTGGAAACCAAGGGTTTGATGCATGCACTTCATGTACCACAAGGTAAGTCAGACCCTATTGACTTGACCTTAGACAAAGATGAGGTTATCATTGAAGATATAATTGACAAAGACCTGACTGATAAAATAACAAATGATGATGTGATAGAAACTGAGGTAAAGGACACTAAAGAAATGAATATTGATGATTCATAAAAAGAAAAATTGATGGATGTAGATCCAATTATTGAGAAAATACTTAATTTTCCTGAGGTAAATGAGGTTATCTTAGAGGCTACAAAAGAAAATCTTACTAGTGTAGAGGAGTCCACCGAACCAGAAAAGGGGACTGAAAAAAAGGAGATCAAGGAGACTATAGAGAACGAGACTGCAAAAGATCAAAATATAGAGCCGATTATCACTACCAAGACTACAAGTCCTCATCAATCACAAGAACCAGAGAAGGAGAAGTTAAAGGATAAAGAAGAAGAGAAGAAAGAAGAAATTCAAGCGAAGAGAAAAGGAGCAAAAGAAACAAGAAGAGAAGGAAGTAAGAGAAGAGAAAATCAAAGATACAACTACTACAACATCTAATGTAAAGAAGGCATCACGTTCCCCAAAGTTATCTACTGGAGAGAGTATGCAAATAGAAATGACAAATTCAAAGAAGAGGAAGCATGAAAAATAAAAAGTTAACTTAAGTCAACCAATTTTAATTCCTAAGGTTGACATCTCCACCCTAAGCCCAAAAGAGTTATCAGAATTCAGAGATTTATTTAAGAGGAAAGCAACACAAGATAAATTGCTAGAAAATAAATAGAAAGTTGATGTGCTAGATAATGTCAAGGAGATACTATAGATTGTACCTGATGTAGACATAAATGAGAAAGGCAGTATACATAGTCGATTGGAAGAATTGGTAAAATAGATAAACCAGCCTGGTATAGAGACAACTAAGTATATGTTGTAGGTACACTGAATGAAAATGGAAAATAAAATCATTGAAGAGTTACTTCAATCAGTGGCACTAGACAAGGTAACACTTTTTGTATTGGTTATCGAATTGGAACAGAAATTGAAAGATATTATTTCATTATTTCACAAAATTTGTTTGATTTCAAATTTTACCAAGGAGATAAAAGAAAAAGATGAATTAGTTGAGGAGTTGACTGAGCAACTGGCCAAGGTCACAACCAAGCCTAATGCATTCAAATTTTACTATCAAAGGCTTAAGCATCTAATACGAGTGCAACATGAGTTAAGAAAAGAAGAAAATAAAATCAGAATGGAACTCATGGAGTTGCAAAAAATTTTGATACCCCAGATTGAGTCATTGTGGAAACATATTCATAAGGCTAAAGAGATAGTGAACACCCCAGATATTAGTGCTATGGATAACATGATGAGTCTTGCAACTGATCTAGGTGAACAAATTCTAGTGTTACAAAAACTCAAGGAATCATGGGAGACATCACTGAAAGATGCATAGGAGAGGTATAAATACATTTTTGATAAGAGTCCTCCACCGGATAACAGTAACTAATTTTTGTGTTTTGGCATTTTTGTCAAAAAAGGGAGATATATATGAAGTAAAGGGGGACATCTAGTGTTAAATGAAATGGATATAGATATGTATATAGGGAGTATTACTATAGGGGGAGTAATGAGTAAAGAGAATTGAGTTATGAATCTATGGAGATATAAGGAGTAATTCCGAGAAGTGTATACATGGTCAAATTTTGCTAAGGACACAAATTTTTGATGACTTTGAAGTTTTTTTAACAAAGATTCCAAACTGATTCCAAAGGGGGAGATTGATACTCCTAAAAGAGTTATTTTGTTGTCATTAGTTTTGATGAAGTCATATTGATTGTCAAAGTTATTCGGTGAAGCATATAAGTTAGTCAGTAAAGGAAGAGATGATTTTGGTAAAGGGAATAAGGAACAAACACCGAGCAAGGCAAGACATGGTACCGAGCACTGAGCAGTTACCGAGTTACAAAAGTTACCAAACTGAGAGCATAGATGTTACCGAGAAGAACAAAACATATTACCAAATAGCACAGGCCGACATTGCAAATACATTGAATTTGGACATCGAGCATAAAAAATTTTACAGATGTCAAGGAGATTGTTTGATAAAGTATTGGAGATTTAAACAAGATGATTTTGCATGATTAATAGGTAAGATCCACCAATGAGAATTAAATGTAATATATGCATTGGAGATGTAACCAATGCTAGCACCACTTAAGGAGAAGATTCTAGAATATTTCCACTACTTCTAGATCGAGTATAAATGGATTAGAGTATGAAGATCATAGAGTGTGTATATGCAAAAGAGAGAGAAGGTGATGATCAGTGAAAGATAAGTGTGAAGGTGATGAGTAGAGAAGCCACCGAGTAATGGAGCAGTAAGAATAGAGTTGTGATTATGATTCAAAATTGAAGCCATTGAGTACAGAAGTTGATTTGTGAGTGGATTATAGTGTGAGGTAAATTTATAATGATCATAATGAGTCTGATAAGCATATGTTCATGCAAGCATTACAAATAGTTTATGTTACTGATTAGTGTGTAATCAGAATTGTAAAATCTCTTAACCAAGTAGATCCTAATAGGTCTTAAATTATAAATCCTTTAACAAGGTACATCTCTTAGATTAGAGTTTTAAAATACTTTAGCAAGGTAGACTGAATAATTATTTATACTCTTATAAGGGTAAATACTCTTAAAAAGGTAAGCTATTAGAAATAGCTAAATTTTTAGCTCTAACCGAGCAAACTTTTTACTGCAATAGTGAAGTGTTGTGGGTGTCATCCCCGACACAATTTTTTCCTCTGACCAAGGATTTATGCAAGATCAAAAATCATGGTGTTATGAGATGTGTTTCATGATTTGGATTTATATGTTTTGTGTGTTTATATGCAAAGTTTTCTATTTGGTGAATGGTTAGTTAACTAGATAAAAGTTTTTGGAGTATTGATTCACTCCTCCCCTCTTAGTACTTAACTTTCCATAATTAATTCAATAGATTAAGGAACCATTTGAAGCATTGGAAGTCTCATGACATGCTCTATAAAGTTATAACTTGCTACACTAGTTATGGATACATTGTAGCTATTTAGGATCCTTTAAGGCCTTCAAAATTGAACTAGGAAAATTTATGACAACTTGAAACAAAAAACTTTAATATATTCAAATCTTAGCATGATCTTGGGGTGACCCATTTATAGCAGCGACCAAAACACTTCATTAGTGAGGATACCACCAAGGTTGAAATCCTCACTTTTCCATTGTGCTCACAGGCTCATGGCTACATTGGGTCATTGAGATCATGGATTTGAATAACTAGAGTGTTTGAGAGTCTTAAATCTGGCTCTCCCTTACCAATCAAATAAATATTTATTGGCATGATTTTCTAACCCATCCAAAGCTTTGGGGAAAGTTTAGGAAAAATCTATACTCAAATGTAAACTTACTATAAATA
>BSBK01001504.1:177500-190000 GCA_027943335.1 Chamaecyparis obtusa
ATGCAAACTAGAACACAAAATCTTGAATGAAAACCAAAGTCCAAAGAGTCATTTTTACTTTGAGTCAAAAACAATCTTGAATGATCTAAATTGGAAAGAAAAGCATCCCTATTCCTTCCTCTTTGAATTTTAGTTCAAAAAAAAACTCAATCTTGAATGATCTAAGGATAAAACAAAGCTCTTTTCAAAGTTCTAAATCAACACGCCAATCTCAATCTTGAATGCTCAAAGAAAGAACTTGCAATCGCTCAAACGCTTACTTTTTGGAAAAAGAACAAATCAAATCTTAAACACTTGTGTCTTCAAAATTTTCAATTCAATCACACTTAATCAGTTTTGGGAAAAGAACAACTTGCTTGATGTGCATCTAGGAGCTTTATCTTTTTGCAAATCCTTGTTAAAGTAAGCAACGTAGAACATTTGAACTTGGACAAGTTCACTTGTTTTGCTTTTAGCGAGGCTTGTTCGAGGAGAAAAGCACTTCCTCCTTAGAGAACGACCTCAAACCAATATCCCCCCTAACTGGTATATAAATAAAGTGAAGGCAAAAAGTACTCACCTATATCTCCTAATCCACGGGCATTTTGTGCCAAATGCAAATGTCTGGGGACAAGTAAATATTCCTCCCCCAGCGTTGTTGGCTAGGCTCTTAAGTGAGTCATAGGCAGTCAGCATAACCAGGTATGGAGACTCCACGGAACTATTAAAAAACCTGATAAAATAGAGGCTACCCTATCTACATCCGAAAGTATCAAAATCCTTGTGCAAGGACCGATTCCAAGGGGTTTACCGGGTCACCTCAAGATTACTCACCATTTGTATTCCCTTCTAGGGGGTACCAAGTTGTGGGCAAGTGATTTTGATACTCGCCTTTCTTAAGTAGATCTGTTTAAAATGTTTGACAGTCAATACTCCGTGAAAACATTGTTGGAACATACACTTTCAAAGCTTTATCAGAGTCAGTTATCTTGTTTGTATCCCACAGGGTTGCTTTGTCCCTTGTGGAGATTGCTTTTCCAAAAATCTTTGTTGAAATCTATCCTTTGCCATTGGAAAACATCAAACTAATCAACAAACCCAGTTCAAGATACTCAAGACATTTTGGAGAGAAACCCTTGGAATCAGATATCCAAAGAACCTTTTGTCTCAAACCAAACTTATCAGAATTTCCTCGAGTTATGCCCAATTTGATCAAACATCCGAAAGCTAAGTTACCCAAATCCAAAGATTATCAAGAGAAGAAAGTTGCAGAAAGAAACCTTAAAAGCCATCAATCCTCTATCCAAGCAACCCAAGTAGAAGAAAAATATCAAGAAAGGCTTGATAATATTGGCTATAATGCAAGAGTCAAACAGTTTGCCTACCGATTCTGAGTGAACCATCATTACATCAACCTTGAAAGAGAAGATTAGCTGGATCCATTGCATGTCCCATTCTACCTTCAAATCTCAAAAACCTATCTTGGCAGTCCTTCATCCTAGTTTCATCTCGCATCATCACCAAACCTTAGTTGCATCCTAGAAACCTTCTTAGTTGCATACATCATCATCTTCCTAGCAGCATCATAAATCATCCATTCCTGTTGCATTTGCATCATCCTTTTAGAAAGAACATTGTTCCATCATCCTGCACCATCTTTCCATCAGCAATCCACAATCAGAATCCCAAATCCTTGATCCAAATCTAGCATCCATTATCCAAATCAGAACTCACCATCCTTTGCACCAAATCCAGAGATCCAAATCCACAAGCACTTAGTGATCAAAACCTTTGAGTTGTTTCCATCCCTTATCCCAAATCAGAAATCATCCCCTTTGTGACAGAGCATTGTCTAAAGGAAATCCAACTTGTCCTTGCATAACCTTATCATCTTGAGCAAGAGATTGGCTTGTATTGATAAGAATCCAGTTGACCGAAGATCATTAGTCTATCCTAGGTTGGCCAAATCCTATCACTGATCCTCCATTGGGAAAAATAGTAGCTCATTGTTGACACTTAGTAGTCTTCCACCAGTATCCCACCAATCCTCCACCCAATCTTGACCCAAATCAGAGCATCCCATCAAGCCTCCATTATCGCCAAGCTTTTTTTACCAATCTGTCACCATCTCCCATCAATCTTCCACCATCCTTAATCCAAATCCAAGGATTTCACCAATCCTTGCATTGCATTCTAGAAATTCATCATCCTTAGAAGTTCCTTAAGCTTGCATCCATCATCCTTTAGAGTCTTTTAGGAAACATCTTGCATCCATCTAAGCATCTGCATCTCCATGCCTGTCGAGACAAGATCTGGATCTAGAAAAAGAAGGAACATGAATCCTTATCCAATCACCAGTTCATATGATCCCAACATTTTTACCAGCGCAATGATAGCCTATGATCCCCAAATACAAACTAGAAATACATGGGATGATCCTAATATCCCCTCAGCTCCTTTGGCAATAGAAACATTTGTGAATCATCTAGAGAATCCACCACTAGTCAATACACTCATGGCCCAAAACCAGCAAAGCATGTTCACTAACTTTGCACAAGCACATACTTCCATTCCACCATATCTCCATCCTCGCATTCCCATAAGAACTATCCAAATCCCAGCACAAGTATACTCTCCATTCATCCAACCATTCCTTGATCCAACCTTGCAAACATCTCAAGCAACCTCCACCATTCCTCTTCTTTTGTAAGGAAGCTTCACCAAACCTGTAACACAAGCTATAACACCATCTTCTCCATTCCCTATCATAGGTACTTCATCATCCACCATGGCTGCTCAAGCTCTTGCACAAATCCAACGCTTGTCCCAGAATCAACTCCCACCTCTCACACAAACCTTTACACAAGCAATTCCACCATCTTCCATAAGCCAAACAGCACCTTTCACTCCGAGAGGGATGCAATCATCCTTCCCCTTCACTTCACAAGCTTCCACATCCACACCTTTTATGATAGGAGGGATGCAATCATCTTTCCCTTTCACTCCACAAGCTTCCGCATCCATACCATCTTTTCCAGGGTCAACGCAATTGTTTCCCTCTTTCTCCCAACAAGCCTCCACATCAACGTCATCTATTTCGGGGGCAGCGCAATCGCTCCCCTTTCATACCCAGCAAGCTTCCACATCAACATCACCCTTTTCATGGGGAACACAAACATTCTCTTCATTTCCCCCCCAACAAACATCTACCCAGGCACAAGCCCAGCAAAATGCCTTCACCACAGGAATGCCTTCCATGGGTTTTTCAAATCCACCATTCATGCCCCCAACTCCCATCACATCTACCTTCCCGGCATCCACTGCAACACAAATCCCACCTCACACTGGTCCTTGTTGGGGTCTCACTCAAGAAGACATGAAATCCTTTGGAATACCAACTCACTCTCTCACATCTGTGTTTGCAAACCAACAAGCCACCTTCTCACAAGTAGCACAACAGCAACCATCTCAACCTCCACCAACCTCATCCTTCACAAGTTATCCATTCCCAATACCCAGTGCTTTTCAGCAAGTTCCTCCACCTTAGCAGCAAAGTTCATCCCATTTCGCAAGTTGTCCTACCCAGTCACCCTTTGCTTCAAGCTTCCCTACATCAGTTCCACCCTTAAGCAATGCGGGAATGCACCTAACTTATATCGGTCAACTATAGATCCAAGTTCAGCAAGGACCATCCTATCAGCAAGCTGCATCATTCCATCAGCCACCCCCACAGAAACCATACTTCCAATCATAGCAACAAACCCCCACCATTCCCCAACAGCAATAAGTTTCCTCCTATCAGTCACAGCAGCAAGTCCCCATCATCCCACAACACCAGCAAGCAGTCTCATATCCATCACTGCAACATCCCCCTATGCCACATCAGCAGTATCCTCCCTAGCAAGTATCACTCCAAGATCCACTCCAATCTACCTATCTCGTTGGGCCATCTCCATATCCCACTCCACAATATCCACCTCAAATGGGAGTACCTGCTCAAACACCAATCAATGTTGAATGGGAAGCCATGAAGAACGCTCTTAAAGAGCTTCAAACCGGTATCGATAGCAAAACTTACAAATTTGAGGAGGTGTGTCCTTATCCATTTGACCGATCCATTGCCACTATACCTTTCCCCAAGCACTTTGAGACACCTAAATTTGATAAATATCAGGGAAAAGGAGATCTAGTCAATCATATTAAAGAATTCTATATGGCATGCCAAGAAGTGGCTTATAGTGATAACTATCTCCTACGCCTATTCCCCAAAAGCTTGGGAGGAACCGTTGTTGAATGGTTCTACAAAATACCATGTGGGACTATCACAACCTTTGCTGAACTTTCTGAGAAGTTCATTGCCCACTATGCCCACAATGTTGAGAATGAGTTGACCTTGTTAGATCTCTGCAACTCAAAATAGAAAGATGGAGAAAGCCTAGCAGAATACTTGCAACGATGGCAGAACCTTACTACCAGATTATCATACCAGCCATGTGAAAAGCATTTGACCAAAATCTTTATTGATAATCTGCATCCTAAGTTATCCCACTTCATGAGAATGAATTGTCTCCAAACCTATCAAGATATCAAAAGCAAGGGGATAGGTATTGAAAAGGCCCTCCTAGATGAAGGCACAATCTGGCACTTCAAAAATGACGCCCAAAAACCTAGCAATGATAAATCTCGTTACTGGAATCGTAACAAGAATGTTGTTACTGATGGAGCCACTGATACCAAGCATGTCCAATTTGTTGTAGCTAGTCCTCCATCAACTCCTACATACTCACAACAACAAGCACCCATCCATCAACAACCTCCTCAAGTCCATCAACAACCCATGCAACAATATCATTCTCATAATAATCAGCAGAATTATTAGCAGCAAGCCCATCAAGCTTATCAAGGTAACCCAAATAATCAAGTCAATGCCGTCAATATTGCTCCCAAGAAGAACAAACCCAGAGCTCAAAATTATCCAAAGAAGACCTTCACACCGCTGGGTGAACCTCTGGATGTTATCTTTCATCAGATGGCCAAGGCCAACTTGATTACATATCCACCAATTCAGCTAGTTGATGATACCACTCCCAAGCCTGATTGGTACAAAGATCATGAGTACTGTGATTATCATCGTGTCAAAGGACACACTACCCTGAAGTGTATGAGACTCAAAAACTATATCCAAGATCTCATTGATCAAAAAGAGATTCAAGTAGATACACCTGCTCAAGCCTCACCAAATGCCAATTTACAAATCTATCAGAATGTGTTCCCACAACACAATGCTGGGAAGAATCAAGCTAATACCAATCATCCCCAGAATCATGGTAAAGGCAAGCAAGAATATCACACTACTACCTATATCAATTATGATAAATTTTTTGGATGTATAACCCAAGTTGAACCCATAGTCAATGCCATCCATGTTAGAGGAGCAGATAGTCAATGTGTTGTTACCACCCGTAGGGGTCAGATAACTGTTGCTAGTGCCTGTCCAAGGCCAGTACAAAATGCACACAATGCACAGTACAACCTCATAGAACATCTTGGGAATACACCAACCCAAATATCCATCTTGGACCTTCTCCGCACTTCACCTCTCCATCAGGAGATCCTCGACCGAGCTCTCAAAGAAGGATATGTCCCCACAGACATTAACACCACCTAGTTTGAGACCCTTGTGGGACATCTATCTGCAACTTATGCTTTATCCTTCAAACCATCCAACATACCAGCCATTGCACCTGACCATACTCTCCCTCTCTGCATCACCATCATGGTCAGAGACTTTGCCATTAAACGGGTCTTAATAGATAATGGCTCAGCCCTGAACTTGTGTACTTTGAAATTCATTTAGTAGATTGGGTTCACCTAGGCCAATATAGCACATGAAGTGATCACTATCAAAGCCTATGAAAACTTGGAGCATACCTCTGAAGGTACCATTACTTTTCCCATTCAGCTAGGCCCAGCAACACAAGATACTATTTGCCATGTTGTTGATCTTGACCTACCATTTAATATCCTCCTAAGCTGACCATGGATTCATTCCATTAACGTTGTACCATCTACTTACCATCAATGCATCAAATTTTCGCATCAAGGCACTGAGGTTACCATCCATGCTAACCCCCAACCCTTCACATACTATCATGTGATGGAAGCATCATTCCCTCACTCCACTCATTGTCTTGGAACTGACATTGGTACTTCTATTGCCAGCTTGTCCTGATCCCATTGCGATCCAGAAACCATTCTCACCTCCACCCTATCTTCCATCAAGATCAATAACCAGGGTTGTGGTGACTATAGCCTACATGATGCATTTGTCGTAGGGGCCCTCCCACTTGATCCACATACTCAAGGGTGCCTAGATCACCAAAGCAAGCCTATTGAAGAGCATCATGAAATCAAGAAAATTGGATCTATGACTTTTGAATCCCATGGCAACATAAACAGTCAAGAGATGGATCTTGACATAAATAGGTGGTTGTATAAAGATCCCCCATCACCTGACACTCATCTTCTTGCCTATTTTAAAGATAAATATCCAAAATAATATAAGTATACCACTGAACAATGGCACTATCAAGGCAGTGGTCTAGGGCCACAAGAAGGCGGCAACCAATATCCCATCACACCATCAAAGAATCCTGAGCACCAAGGTCTTGGCTTTAATACCCCTCACCTGCATATACAAGGGCCCAATACCGTAATTGGGGGCACCAACATGACTAGCATTCCCCTCTTAAATAGCCAAGATGACCTCGTAGAGATCGAAGACATCCCTGAAGAGAAAGAAATCAGATCCTATGATGATATCTTTGATGATGACACCATCCTAGGGACTTCTGTCCTCTAACAACTTGCCATCAATCTCATAGAACTTCCCCTCACCCACCCTAAACTCATAGACTGGGACCAACCAAGCATTACACACATTGATGAGTTCCAAAGCACGGAAGCACTCTTAGAATTCATGGGGGCATCAGGCCCACAATCAGTTCACAATTTAGAGTCAACTCACATCTATAAGCTTGACCTAGAAGGATACTTCGGAGAGGAGGCAAGCTTTAGCTGCAAAAGAGAAATAGAAAGATTAAAACATGAGTCCTTATGTGAAAACCCTTCTGGGGCACATTCTGATTCCAAAAAAGTAAAAATAAAGAGCGTATCTTCTAGTGAAAACTTGGCAATTCAAGCGCTAGAAGATGAAGACTTGCCTCTTCCTCCCCTCCAGGATTACATACCTGAGCAGTCACCTATCATCATAGAAGAAACCAAGCAAGTCAACTTAGGTACAGAGGAATGTCTAAGGATCACCTACATTGCAGCCAACATGACAGAAGGTGAAGAAATGGCTTTCACTGCGCTACTTCAAGAAGCTACTACGAACTTTGCATGGTCATATGCACACATGCCTAGACTTGATCCTAAACTTGTTATTCATCATCTAGCTATAGACCCTAATGTCAAGCCAGTAAAGTAGAAGCTACGCAAAATGCATCCCAAGGTAGCTCTATTGGTAAAATCAGAACTAGAAAAGCTCCTGGATGCAAAGATTATCAGAGCTATAGATTATTCAGATTGGATCTCCAACATGGTACCTGTCACAAAGCCTTTCAGTGACATCCGAATATGCACAAATTTCAGGGACCTAAACAAAGCATGTCCTAAAGATGATTTTCCGCTACCTAACATAGACATGATCGTAGATCTTATAGCGGGCCATGAAATGTTGTCACTAATGGATGGTTTCTCTAGATACAATCAGATTCATATAGTAGCAGAAGACCAACACAAAATAGTGTTTACCACTCCATGGGGTACCTTTTGCTATAACATGATGCCCTTTGGTCTAAAGAATGCAGGAGCCACATATCAGAGAGCAATGACAACAATCTTCCATGACATGATTCACAAGATCCTAGAGGACTATGTGGATGATATTCTTGCAAAATCAAAAACTTGCCATGAACACCTTGACATTCTTGAGAGTGTGTTTGATCACCTGCAACACTATGGGTTACGGCTCAATCCAAAGAAATGTGTCTTTGGTGTTACATCTGGAAAGCTCCTAGGTTTCATAGTATCACAACGAGGCATAGAGATTGACCCTAAAAAGGTCAAAGCAATAATAGAAATGTCTCCCCCAAGAACACTCAGACAGCTTAGAAGCCTACAAGGAAAGCTTCAATCAGTGTGTCAGTTCATTTCTCAACTGGCAGACAAGTGCCAACCTTTCATGCATCTTTTATGCAAAGACACAAGCTTCAAATGGGATCCCATATGTCAGAGAAGCTTTGATCAGCTCAAGGAGTATCTAGCCAATTCTCCAATCCTAGTGCCACTAGTCCCAGGATGCCCTCTCATACTCTACATCTCAGCAACCGCTACAGCACTGGGGGCACTCCTAGCTCAGCATGATGATGAAAACAAAGAGAGAGCCATCTACTATATTAGTCGAACTCTTGTCGGCTATGAGCTTAATTACTCACCCATGGAAAAAGCATGCCTTGTAGTGGTTTTTGCCACTCAAAAGCTTAGACATTACATGCTCAGTAACACAATCAAGCTCATTTCAAAAGTGGACCCCCTCAAATATCTACTATCAAAGACAACTCTCACAGGCCGTATGGCAAAATGGGTCATGATACTCAGCAATTTTGACATCTAGTACATAGATCAGAAAGCAATCAAAGGGCAAGTCATTGCCGATCAGCTAGCAGAAGCACCACTAGTGGATGCTTATCCACTAATCATGGAATTCCCTAATGAACACTTATGTATGATCAAAGAAAAACCCGTGTGGAAACTATACTTTGATGGCTCCTACACATCACATGGATCAGGGGCAAGAATCCTATTCGTCACACCTCAAGGTGACTACATCCCAAAATCATTCAAGTTGGGATTTTCATGTACCAACAACATTGCAGAATATGAGGCACTCATCTTAGGTCTCAAAATAGCCATTCAATGGAATATCACAGAACTGCAAGTGTTCGGCGATTCACAGCTAATTATCAAGCAAGTCCTAGATGAATATCAGATAAAGGATGACAAGCTGCTACCTTACAAAGAACTCGTAGATGGATTGAAAGAGCATTTCTTGAATCTACAATTCACATAGATACCTAGACTTCAGAATAAAGCAGCAGACGCAATGGCAACTATTGGGTCCTTGTTAGAAATCCCATGCAATGCATCACAGTATGAATTCTTAGTCGAGTAGCTACATACACCAGCTTATGAGAATGCCGATGTAGAAATGGTGTGTGTCTTGGTTGGTCCCCAGTCCCCATGGTACCATGACATCCATGCATATCTAAAGAATTGTATCATATCTCCCCATCTCACCAATAACCAATGCCAAAACCTTATTCGTAAAGCTTCCCGCTACACTCGTGTAGCCAACACCCTTTATCGTCGAGAATATCACAACATCCTTTCTAGGTGTTTAGATTCGAATGAGGCCATCTTGGCTTTACAAAAGGTCCATGCTGGAATTTGCGGTGCCCACACGAGTGGCATGGTTTTAGCTAAGCAATTGCTTCGAGTTGGGTATTATTGGCCAACCATGGAACATGATGCTTGTGAGTTTGTCAAAAAATGTTTACCATGTCAGCAGCATGCAAATTTGATTCATGCACCAGCACAAGACTTGCAACCCATTGTGCCACCTTGGCCATTTTCATGTTGGGGATTTGACCTTGTCAACTTAATCACTCCCCTTTCCTCGGATGGACACAAGTACATAATAACTACCATAGAGTACTTCACCAAATGGGTTGAAGCGATTCCACTCACCCTAACTACTGGCATTCAAATATCCAAGTTCATCCTTTACCACATCATTTGTCACTTTGGCATACCATCTACCATCTTCACTAACCATGGCACACCTTTTGAAAACCAGCATGTGGATGATCTGTGTGCTAGACTCCACATCCATCACCATTTCTCCAGTCCATATTTCCCTCAAGGAAATGGCCAAGCTGAGGCAACCAATAAAACTATCTTGAAAATCTTTAAGAAGGTTGTCAATGATTCTGGTTGTGACTGGCACCTCCAAATCAATCCCGCCCTTTAGGCCTACCATACTTCTTATCGTACTCCCACAGGCACCACCCCATATTCCCTTGTATATGGTCCTGACACCATTCTATCAATCGAGGTTAAACTCCCATCATTGCGAGTCTCCATGAAGAACTATACCACTGATGAAGACTATCGTGTGGCCCATCTCACACAGTTAGACCTGTTAGATGAAAAAAGACAGCAAGCATATGATCACCTAGTTGCATACCAGAATTGACTCAAAAGGAGTTATAATAAGAAGGTCCATCCCAAACAATTTTAGGTTGGTGACATGGTCCTCAAAGAAAATCATAAAGTCCAAGCAAACAAAGAAAAGAAAGGCAAGTTTGAGCCTACTTGGTTGGGCCCCTATGTTGTCACAGCATGCTTCGGCTCTGGAGCTTATCAATTATCTACACCAGAAGGTGAGCCTTTGAATGATCCCATCAACATCATACATCTAAAGAGGTTCTATGCCTGAACCAGATCTACATATTCAAAAAATCCATAAAAATTGGAAAAAGCAAAAAAATACAAAAAAAAAGCAAAAAAGCATAAAAAGCAAAAAGAAAAAGAAAAACAATCATCCAATGGTGAAAACTTGGCAATTCAAGCACCTTGGACAAGTATGTTGGTGAAAAAATAGCAAACAGGCACCATACATAGTGGACTGAGTCATTATCTATCAAACTCCCATCCCCCCATCCCAGCATCTCAATCCTTTTTCTTCCATCCCCATCCCCATCCACCATCCCCCAGCATGCATCTTTTTCATGATCCCCAAGCAAATCCGCAATCCTACCTGCACATATCTTGTACCATATCTTGTACCATCTCCTATATATCATGTATAGCGCCATCCTTTTTGTATATCCTGTATAGTGAGATCTTCCTATCCCCAATCCTGAGCTTCTGTCCATATTCATTGTATATCTCTTTTCCCGTCCATTTTACATATCCTCGTGTCTTGTTGTACATAGTCCTCGTCAGTCTTGCAGTAGCATTTGATACAAAATCTTATCCTACCCAGCCTTGTACTTCAGCAACATCACTTGTCGACTATTCTTGATCCTAGTGATTATTCTTTGACTTCATCATTTTCCAATCAGCAACACTCTTTCTCTCATTAATCGGCGGGTCCGCACAGATGTATGCTTTTGTTTTGTCTAACCTAAGCCTAATCATGGGTCCCTTCAGTTGTATCCTTCCTGTCTAACCTAATCTTCCACCAAATCACACCCGGTCCATGTCGATGCATCCTTCCACACGTTCAGACCAATCTTCCCACAATCAATCACTCAATCACATCAAATCTCTCTCCTTGGCAAAGGATGTCTTTTTGGAGTTCTCATTTTGGTCTTGGATTTTGTCCTTTGGATATTGTTAATCTTTTACGACTTCTCATTGTTCTCTACTCAAAGTCACCATGATCCTTTATATCATGGTGCGCTACGAATGAGGATACTCTGGGGCCAGGTCTTTTGATCTTTTGCTTCTGACTGTGAGTCAGTTGTGTGTTTGTGATTTCTTCAGCATCATTTCTATCATGCTTCCTCTTGGGTTCATGCATGATGCTGGGGCAACCTTGCGTGTCTTTTTAGCATCAGTCCTCTACAACACTGGTGACAAAGCCTCGTGATCCCAGTATCCTTGGCAGGTCTCTAGCATTGCTATATTAAACTAGGTTGTGCTCTCCACATTTGCACTTGGAGCTTTCCCCCAATCCCCTGCATCCTGCATCATATAGCTTAATCTTACATCTTGCATCTCTCATGTAGCTGCATCCTGCATTGTGCATTCCATCTCATCTTGCATTCACTCATCTTTGCTCTTGGAAGTTTGATTATTTATCTCCCCTTCTTCCTAGGTCCTTCTTTCTCTGTTTCCTTTCGAGCAAATTTCACAACGTTTACTCCTTGCGTTATTTTCTCAAGGGGGCACAATCCCTTATTCCTCTAAATTCTAGCCTTAGGCATCTTATTTTCTTGTCTTTCACGCCATGCCACTTGCGGCATCGCATCAAAGAGGGGCAAAATGTACACCTAAAAATCCTTTAGAAAATAAAGTATTTTTATTTTCTAAAAAATCTTTGATGACATCATCATTTGTTAATTAATTATTTATTTAATTAATTTATTTATTTTTATGTCATTAAATCCCTTTATCTTAATTAAAAATATTTAATTAAGAAATCCCTCCCAAAAATGTTTAAATCTTATTTAAACATTATTTCCCTATTTATTAATTATTTTAATTAATAAATTGACCAAAAATCTCAAAATAAATTATTTATTTATTTTTTGCCCAAAACTTGGCCAATTTTCTTAAGACCACTAACCTCTTCCAAAATCTTCTAATCCTTCTTTAATTTTGATTAAAGGCTAATCCCATCATTTCCTAATCCTAATCCTAACTCAAGAATATTTAATTAAGATTAAATA
>BSBK01001504.1:192500-232405 GCA_027943335.1 Chamaecyparis obtusa
TGAAGTGGTTTAAGATAAGGACGAAGAAGCTAGGTAGGAGGTTAGGAGGATCAAACACATTTCAATAGAATGAGATTTGGAAAAGAATGGGGAAAAGAGAGATGTTGGATTGATAATTTTTCTAAAAAAATAATTTAAATTGACCAGTGCAACTTTAGAAATCTCAGTAGATGATGATTTTTACCAATACCAACAATCAAAAAGTGATAGTGAGTGTGAAAAAGAGGAAGGGTATACCCTTGAGGAAATATTTTTTTTCTATTAAGGATAGTTCACAAATACATTATAGCTTGTAATAAGATTTCAACAATCAAGATCAACCAAAAGATTATAATCTCAATGAACTATATCAATAGAATGCTTTAAACCTAGAGATCTATACCACATATACAAAATATATAGAGTGTCATAGAATCAAAGCATATATATATAAAAAGAGATAATGTCTTTATCAATCCCAAGAGCCCATAATATTTTTTCTTGTTTCTGCCTGATTTATTTCAAAAGAACCCAATATCTAGTTCAACAACATGGTCCCATTTTTGTGCATCCAGTTACTTAGGATCTTTTTTTCTTTTCGTCGATATTTTCCTTAGTTATCTAGTTCTACTTTAATACCTGTTCCAGAGCCTTTATCTCCTCTTGATTCAACCTCCCTTTATATGCATGGAAAAAGTGAGATGACCTTATGTCTGATTTGTACAACAACATCACTCCTTGATGTGCCAAAATCATAAACCCACCTTTAGGAATTTCAATGACTGAAGATACCTATTTCATAATAAATAGAGATATGAGTTTATCATTAAACTTGGTAAGTAATTGCCTTTTGTGTTGAAAAAAATATTCATTTCTTTTGAACCATAAAAACCATAATACTTCACAAAAAAAGTTAGACCAAAATTCATTAAGTATGTCATCAAAACATTCCACAAAACTAGCTAACACTTCAAACCAAGACAGGCCAAGGGAAGTATTCCAAGTCACAGGTTGACCAAAGAAGATAGACCATACATGAGAAGTAAAAGCACCTTCAAAGAAGATGTGACTCACATACTCTTTGGCATTGCAAAATGAACAACAAACATGACCTATACCCGAAGAAGAAAGGACACCCCCAAAAATGACCGTTTTAAAAAGTACTTGCCATCTAAGATAGGTTTTCTTGGGCTCACAATGACTCTTCCACAATCTATCTAAAACAAAAGACCACCTAGAATCATACTAGTGCCAACCCTAGGTCAAATTAATCCAAGAAATAATAGGAGCTTCATCCTTCAACATATGATAAATATTATTAACTTTAATGTCTGAAAAATGAGGCCCATCTTTCCATTTCAATTGCTCCACAAACTAATTAGAAGTAAGAATCTTTCCCGAGAAGAAGGGGCCAACCACCTTGCTAATGAGAGAGAATGTTTTCTTGTGAGGTGATGGGATGCTAAACTTATTCCTCAATCCCTCCCAAGAACAAAGTTGTCTTTCATCCACGTTATCATCAATGATATTAATGTCCAATGTAGACCAAGCCTTTGTAGAGAATCATTATGTAAGAACAAGCAATTTATTATTAAACACACTTCCCCACCAAATAGATCTATCCATAACAATATATGAGGGGGAATGTCCCACAACCTCCTTGCATACCAAAAGATTCTTAACCCTAGGCCAAGCTTTCCATATAGAGGCAAATATAGGAGAGCCAAAGAATTACCATAAAAACCAATATCAATTCACTATTTACCCTTTTTTGGATTAGATAAACAAATATTATTCCTAATCAATATCTTCCATAGCTCACTACCATGTAGATCCTTATAAATCTATTTAGAAGATAGAGCCATACCATTAGGTTTCAAATCTCTCAATCCCAATCCCTCCATGTGTTTGGGGACACAACTGTTAGGAATAGTCCCAAGAGATAACTGAGAGGGGGGGGGGTGAATCAGTTATCTACAAGATTCAATTCTTTATCCAATTAAGTATACTTAAATATAAAGCAAAAACACAATGAAAGAACACATGAACACAACACCAATATTTTGGTTACAGGGAAACTCAAATAAGTAAAAACCTCAGTGGGACTTGATACCCACTAATATTCTATACTAGTGTATAATGATCCTTGTTAGAAGATCCTTTACCTTGTTAGGAGTAGCTTTACAATATATTAAGTATAGTAGACCTAGTCAAGGGTCAGACCCTATTAGGAGTCTTTTACAATTGTCCCTGTTAGGGGAGAGGATGCACTATCTAAGAGCTCACTACTCAAATGGGCGAAGGCTACAACCTTCTGAATAATAGATACACACTATATCTGGATCTTGGTGAACTACACTTTGACCTGCTATCTAGATCAGTTCCAATGAATAGCACAAGTACTTTACTTGGTCACATAGACCTTCTTCTGATGGCTCAACACTTTGCACACTCTGCTCTGCTCTTCTTAATCAACCATGAACCACACTTCAGTAATCACAAATGACTACCGATAAATATCTTTCCTCCAAATGATATAATCAAGTTGGCCTATTAGAACCACCTTGAAATCATATTAGAGAAATCATAACAAACTCCAACAAACATTATATCAACTCTATTATGCACGCAACTCATTCTGGGACCTATCTAATAAAATAAATGTAGACGCACGCTACACACTGTTGGCTCTACCAAAACAACTGGAACTTTCTCTGTAAGCTGAATTAACTCATGCACTCTTAACCAAACATCAATAACACTTCTCCAAGCTTAACTCTAAGGATGCATACCCTTAAGATAGGCACAACTCAAGAACCAATAAAATCTCTATCAGCTCTTCTGAACAAAAATAGGAAACTACTACTGGCGAATAGCAACTACATAACTTCACTTGTGTTCATCATCAAACTATGCATCCATAACTAAAACATCACTAACATGTCTTCAACATATATCCAAGTGCGCAAGGCTCCATGATAAATATACAAATAACCATACACAGAACACTGTCTGTTACTCTATTAGGAACACTACTGACACTTACTGCTATATAACTATCAGTACTAACACTTAACCTCTACGCCCATGATATCATGCTGATATCATGTCCATGCTACATATACAGAAGTATTACTATATAATACTTCCATGCATGATACTTTCCATATGTTGTAATCAATGACAAACATACAGTCAGTACTGGCCTGCTGGCAAATCTCTAACAATCTCCCCCTTTGGCATTGATAGCAACATGTGGAATGAAAAACCACTATCAACCCAAATGAACATTTATTTTATAACATTCTTCATTTCCTCTTCAAAACTCCCCCAAATATGAATCCTCCATCTGCTGCAATATTTTCTAATATTCTCCATTTCCTCAACTATACTGATGTCATAACTGAATGTTGCTCCCCCTTAGTATATTACTCCTCTTTTTACTTATGTTTTTCATGACTCTATATATACTCCCCCTTTGACATCAATGGCAAAGGGTGCCATTAATTTTAAGCATCGGTACTACTCCTAAGGTAGAGTAGTCAACCTTCCATCAGTCCTTGAGGACTGAAGCCCTTCCTTCTTTTTCTAAGCAGAATCAGGGAAGGGAATAACTCCCAACTTCTCCCTGAGATACTCAAAAGTATCTTTAGGCAAGGGCTTTGTGAATATATCTACCAACTGTTCTTTAGTACTCACATAGTCCAACTTGACTTCTTTCTCTACCACTTTCTCTCTTAGGAAGTGATACTTGATCTCAATGTGCTTTGTTTTTGCATGCATCATAGGGTTCTTTGACATATTGATAGTGCTAGTGTTATCATAGTGAATAATAATAGGATAATCAATCTGAATTCCAAAATCTTTTATCATTTTCTTGATCCAAACAATTGTAGAACAATTCAAGGCTGCTGCAACATACTCTGCTTCTTTTGTTAACTAAGAAATAAAATTTTGTTTCTTTCTTGTCTAGGTGACAAGTCTATCACCAAGAAACAATGCTCCACCTAAAGTACTCTTTCTGTCATCAACACATCTTGTCCAATCTGCATCAATGTACACATGAAGCTCAACATTTTCTGAATTAGGATACCATATACCATAATCTATAGTTCCCTACAAGTATCTGAATATTATTTTTACTGCCATGAGGTGATTTTGTTTAGGCTCTGCTGCAAATCTTCCAACAATGCCAATTGCATTGGAAATATCAGGTATAGTCTGAGTAAGATATATGAGTTTACCAATCATAGACTTATACAATATTATATCTACTACTGGTGAGTCATCTTCTTTTGTAAGCTTGCATCCAGTGATCATAGGAGTTCCTACTGGCTTGCAATCATCCATCTTGAATTTCTTCAGTATTTCTTTCACATACTTTGATTGATTTATGAAAATCCCTTTTTTTGTCTGTTGTACATTTAGTCCCAAAAATTACTTGATAGGACCAATCATACTCATCTCAAACTCATTCTGCATTTCTTTGGCAAATTCAGCACTGAGTTTGTCATTACCTCCAAAGATAATGTCATCAACAAATATAGCTACAAGAAGTAAACCTTCAGATGTCTCTCTAATGAATAGATTACAATTTGCTATTTCTTTCTTGAATCCAATCTTTGCTAAGTATCCATCTAGTCTCTCATACCATGCTTTAGGGGCTTTCTTAAGCCCATAAAGGGCTTTCTTCAATCTGCATACCATATCAGGTCTATCTGATAAGGTGAATCCTTCTGGCTGCATAATGTATACTTATTCTTTCAAGTCTCCATTCAAGAATGTTGACTTGACATCCATCTGATAAAATTTGAAGTTTTTAACTATAGCATAAGCTAAAAACAACTTAATAGCTTCTAATCTACTCACAGGTGCAAATGTGTCTGAATAATCAATGCCTTCTCTTTGTGCATATCCTTTACATACTAATCTTTCTTTGTTTCTTACTACTGTACCATCTTCATTCATCTTGTTTCTAAATATCCATTTTGTTCCAATCACATTCTTATCACTAGTTCTTGGGAACAGTTCCCAAGTGTCATTCTTAACAATCTGGTCAAGTTCTTCTTTCATAGCATCATGCCAATTTGAATTATTGCATGCATCTTCAACACTTAAAGGTTCAATCTAAGATAGTAAACATACTGCTTCATTATTGGCTGAGTTCTTTGCTTGTGATCTTGTTAAGACTTTTTCACTCTGATCTCCAATGATGTCTACCTTGGAATGATTTCTTGATGTAAACTTTGGAACTTTAGGTGATGTTGTTTCATCAGCGTTAGGAATATTTTCTTCACTTGTCTCAGGGTCATTGAATAACACATCAATACTATCAAACATTTCTTCATTAACTATCTCACAAGTAGTGGATCTAGGTTCTTCTTCAATCATGGGTGAGTAATCATGATATCTTTCTTGAATCATAAACTTTTCATCAATCTTTACATGAGCACTTTCAATGATCTTTTTCAATCTTAAATTGAAACATCTATAAGCTTTACTTTTAGTAGAGTAACCAAGAAAAATACCTTCATCACTTCTTGCATCAAACTTGCCTACTACTTCATCCCTCTTGATGTAGCACTTGCTTCCAAATATTCTAAAATATTATACTATGGGAACATTACAAAACCATATCTCATAAGGTGTTTTGTTAGTACCACCATGCTCTCGTCTATGTCGTTGGAAGATATCCTCAAGAGTTTGATTCATGGCTTCTCTTTTTTGTCGGGTGAAAGTGTAATTCATGTCCATACTTGATGAAAGTGGTACAAAAGAGGTGCTCACTTCACTAGGATTAGCTTCCGGATTAAAAATAACCTCGGATTCACTCTTAGGAGATTGGTCAAAAAGGGGTCCTTTTCCCTTAGGTTGTCAACGAGTCTTGACGGGTGGTAACTGGCTAAAGGCAACAGGGGGTCGCTTCCCTTGGTTAACTTGGTACCTTGTCGTAACTGACATGAAAGAGAGATATTCTCAATGATAAGGTGACCTTTCAAAATGTCAACATCAAACTAGGATAATCGAAGTCCTCTATTGTCCAAAGAGAAATGAAAAGAAAAAGAGGGCTTTACCAACACTGTCAAAGAGGTGCTTCAAATCAAAGGGTGACTACCCTTGCACTTTTGAATCAGGAGGTTGGACTAGGCCAAAAGATAATTAAAATTGAGATGAAAATGAAAGCGATTTGGACAATAAGAGAACTAAAATTTTCCCAGAATATAGCTAACAATTTTAAAGATGAACCTTGGCACCAAGAATGGCTTTCTAACTTGACAATTATTCCAAAGTGACTTTGTAAATCAAATAATGCTATCCCGGAGGACTAAAAACCAGAAATTTGGAGTCAAGACAGACCTCAACGTCAGGGTGAGAAGCCTGCTCTAAGACTTAGCCTAATTGACAGCAACTGAAACTGACCAAAATTTAAGCACGGCAAAAATAAACCAAGCGATATACTCCAGGCTACTGGGGCAATAAACCTACACCCGCGTGATACTTCGCCCTAAGCCAAGCGATACTTCTTAAAACTGGCGGGCGATATACTCCAGGCAGGTCGGGCGATAGTCCGTCAGGGGCGAACTATCACGCGATATTTCTCTTCAAAGGGGGCGATATTTCTATCATGCGTGAAGTATCGCGCGATACTTCACCTTATAGGGTGTGATACTGTTGCAAAATTATTTAACTCTTGACCAGAATTGTGTGAAATTTGCATTTTTGGGTCTGTTTGGTCAAAATTTCCAGTCTGAGGGTTGATGTTTTCGATTTCAGTCACAGTATCAGCAGAATTTCGGTAGGTTTGCAAACAACAAGGGATCAAAACATGGTCTCAAACACTTGAAACAAGGGCAAAAACAACCTTTCCAAGACAAACACTTGTGATATCAAAGTTGAAACAACACCCTATGAATGCTACCGATTGTTTGTATATAAGAACGTTTGCACTGGTATCACACAATCGAAAACACTTCAAACAAATCTACCCTAGAAAGTGAAGGCTCAATACTTACCAACTTAGCCCACAACTTGATGCCCCCTCGCCTCACACCAAGTGGTTACCCACAAGAGATGTTGGCTTTGTCATGGAGATGTCAAATGACACAACCAAAGGGACACATATGGTGAGTATCTTAAGGTGATCCGGGTAAACCACTTGGATCAATTCTTGCACTAAGAAGATAAGTGGCTAAAAGAGGGTGGCTTCTATCTAATGGTTCTTAATAAGGATTTCCGTTCACAACACCCCTCTTGCTCCTCATAAAGGACTAGGACCTTGCGGCCTCAAGAGTACCTTAAGCATTCTTGTTCAATATTTTCCCCATGGTCGCAATCCCATGAGCTACTCACATCAAACGAAGACAAGTGTTATGTCTATCAAGGTTTTTGGTGTCCTTGATAGCCTTGAGATTATAGTGAGTTGGAATCACTTGCCACCAAGGAAAATGATGACAAGGTTGTCCCCACTTCAGTCGTTCCTCTTGATTGCTCAAGAGCAGGCCCGCTAAAGGATTCTAACAACTAAACAAAAAGTGGATCAACTCTTGAGGTTCAAGGTTTTTGGTTCACCATAAGGGTGAAGAGCATACTCCCCTATCTCAAGAATCTCTCCCAAACACACCAAGCAAAGTTCATTTACCCTCTTGTTTTCAAAATTTAAAGATGGGTCAAGATTTTTTGGTTCACCAAAATGGTGAAGAGCATACTTCTCCTACCACCCAAGAATTCCTACAACAAGATCTTAAGTGCCTAATAAATGAAACAACTAATTTTTGCCACACTTAAAAAGGAAAGCAAATAAACAAGCAAGATTTTTTTTTGTTTTTATGCTTGGGCAGCCCTGCAAAACTGTTAGTAGCCCTCTTTGACATGCATTTTTAGCAATTTTCAAGCAAAGGAGAGCACCTACAAACACAACTTGTTAGACCCATAATGTTAGCAAAATCAAAATTCAAATGTAAATGTGCAATAATCTGATAGATTTAAGCTAAAAGATGCAGGTTAGACCTATCTAAACAAAGCAAAACAAAACAGCAAGTTAAAATAATCAAATTCGGACAAGAAAACTGAAAACATAAGTCTCTACCAGACCAAGTGATATTTCTCAGACTTCAACAGTATCGCGCGATACAGTTTCCTATAGTCAGGCGATACTTCTCAGTCGCGCGATATTTCTCAGTCGCACGATACTTCGCACAATGCCAGGTGATACTTCGCCCGATGTCAGGCGATAGAAGTCAATATAGTCATGCGATACTTTTTTCGCACGAACTATCGCGCGAAGACAGAAAGTATATCGCACGATACTTCTGAGAAGTGTCGCGCGATAATCTGAGACAGAAAACCAGAAAACGTAAATTTTTCAAAAATTAATCTGAAAATGATGAAAAATGCATCAAATGAAAGGACAAAGCTATCTACTCTGCCCCACGGTGGGCGCCAAAAATGTACACACTAAAATATGCACTTCTATGAACCATTACATGCAAGGTTGCTCAAGAATGAGGCCTCACAAAGCGGCTCATAGCTCTCTATGCATGGAGTTGCAAGGGACTATGAGTTTTGCTCTCAGCTAGAGCTACAAGAAGGTGACCTTGCTAGTCAACCATACAATGAGAGATTCAAGTGAAGACAAGGGCAAGAGTGACAATGTCTCCAAGAATCTAAATGGAAATGAAATGCAAATGCAACTAGTATGAATGTGCAAGACTAATCTATCAAATGAAGTGCAAACTAAGCTATGAAAAGAAGTGCAATAGATTTCAAACCCTTAATTAAGTTATGTGAGATCTATTCTATTGCATAAAAGGAAATCTAATCTATGATGCCATGATCATGCAACTAAGAAAATAAATATAAACTAGATGATGAAAGCAACAAGTCTTCAAGTTCTTCAAACTCCAAATGCACCTAAAACCTGCAGCATAACATTAGCATAAAACATGGATATGCAAATGAAGGAGAGAGCTCTCCTTTTATAAGAAATGAGGTGAAATGGACCATGGAGATTAAGAGGCAAAAAGTCTTAATCAGCGGTGGAGCTTGAAAGAGGAGCAATCCATGTGCACAAACATCCTCCAATGAGAGTGAAGTGTTGACTTTTGAGCCTCATGTGAGACAAAAGTGCTTTTTCCCTTTTTATAAAATAGGAATAATGTTTTATTTGTGCAACTTAGGATAAGAGGAAAAGTGAGGGCTTTTTATTTATTAAAAGGGGAGGAAATATTCCTTTTAATTAAATAAAGACTTAGGATAAATGGTTAGCCCAAAGATAAAAATCCAATATATGATCGAAATTAGGACTTGATCAAGAAATTGATATTGTTGAAAATATTGATTAATGATCAAAATGATTCAAGATTGATAAATTAAATAAATGGGGCCCAAAGTCTAGGCGACCATTTTTGGGTGCATACATTTGCCCCTTTTTGACTAATGTGTGATCGATTTGGGAACACATGCAGTCAAAGAATGAAGTTGAAATGTGAGATCGATCTGGGATCACAAAACAACTCAGATATGAGGTCGATTCGGGATCACATCTGGACAAACATAAATAAAAGCTTAGACCAACACCGTCGCTGCTAGGTGCAAATCAAGCTTTAGACAAAACTATCACCGTCGCTGCTAGGCAATAATCAATGTCTAAAAAATGGGAGATAAGAATCTCAAATTTTGAGCAAAAGCTCACAAAAGATGTCTGAATCAGGAAAATCAAGAGAATTAGGGATGAGAATCCCATAAATACTACCCCCTCGGAATCGAAATCGAAATCAAAATCAAGTAGAGGAGTGACAGAAAATTGATAAGTTTGATCAAATCACAATCGAATGTAAGGGTCAAATAGGTTAACCATTAGGCAATAGAACATGCCCCAGCTTGACTGGAAAGATGCAGTCAAACGTGAGAAATGAGGAAATGGAATGAATATGAATGAAAGACTAGAAGTTTGGAAGACATGAAAAAGAAGGAATGACGATGCCCCAGCAAAGATTAAAAGATTAGGCCTCAAAAGATCAGCCAACTGCGCAGAAGGGGGGAAGATTTTGAAACATGATTTTGACTATCAGGATGACCTCAAATTTCAATTTCGAGTCCGAAAATGGATCCAGGACGTCAAAATTAGCTAGGGGTGCAATTTTTGCGCAATTTCGAGGTGTTTTAAAAATGAGGTCAAAAAGTCAAAAGACTATAAAAGGGGTCAAAATGTCATTTTCAAAAATCATTTGTCTTTTAGCGATTTGAGAATTTCAGAGCTTTAGAGAGAGAAAATGGCCCAGCAAGCAGGAGTTCCCGTCCATAGGCATCGATTCAAGCACGCCCAGTTGCACAACCGGCCACCACATTATCCTGCCCCGGTATGTTTTCAAAAAACTCGAGCTTGTTGGTCATTTTTAGCATTTAATAACACATTTTTTTTAAAATTTTAAATTTCAAAATTTTTTCTTAGGCGAAATATCGTGTGATACTTTAGAAGTATCGCGCGCTTTGGGGAGAAGTATCGCGCGATACTTCGCGTGACCCCAAAGTATCACGCGACCTTAGGCACCAGTATCGCACGATACTGGGCGAAGTATCGCGCGATATAAAGTTTATCGCCCCACTATAGGGAGAAGTATCGTGCGATACTTCTCCAGAAAAAGAATATCGTCCAGCATAAAATATTGATTTTTAATGCATTTTTGAGCAAAAATGACATGGGTCTAGACAATGTTACATTTTTAAGGTATTTTATACTGAGTTTTTGGACATCCATCATGATATGTGCTAACAACGGGCTTGGTTTTGGCTTGCAGGAGGTTTTTCCGGCGCTCATCATCAGAGCGCCGAAGGTGACAGGATTATGGTGTGTCCGAGATCTGGATGATCCGGGCAATGCCGACCTCAGGGCGATGGGATTCCGGTATCTGTTGAGGTACCCATATATCCGAGCAGACCATGGGTTGTTGACTGCACTAGCCGAGAGATGGCACAGCGAGCACAACACCTTCCACCTGCCTACAGGCGAGGCATCCATCACACTGGAGGATGTCTATAGGATCCTCCGAGTTCCATGCCACGGAGAGCCTGTAAGTATAATCATGTTTTTGAGATAGTCATGTAAAATGTAATGTTTCCAAAAGATGAAAACTAACATGATTTATGTGTTGTCACAAGTATACTATGATCAGGATGCCACTGAGGGGCGTCGATTGATTCAGGAGATGTTTCAGGATGTGACTATCCTGGACAGGCATGTCAGCTGGGAGCGACTGCTTGATGATTTTGGCAGAGATTATCCGGTGCCATGCATTGTGGCCTCTATCATTTCACAGATCGTGATGACTGATCGCAGTCAGAAGGGATTCCCGCTTGGATGGGGCAGGTTATTGGTAGACTTGGTAGGCAGGCCCCGACGGATGGCATGGGGGCCTGCGATCCTGGCAGAGATGTATCATGAGCTGCACGAGATCGTCTACAGGGACGGTCGGACATGGGCATATGGTGCCATCCTGGCACAGGTATGGGCATGGGAGCACATCACTGTGGTGCGCCCCAGGGTTCAGCCGAGGGAGAGGAGGTACCCCTACATCTATAGGTACATCAGGTTTATATCACATGCCCATTCTGGGGATGTGACCTATTACAGACAGATTCTGGATGAGATAGCCTCATTCACATGGAGGCCGTACAGGGAGGTTAAGGTTTGGGGGGATGCAGCAGATGAGTTGAGCTACATGCTGTGCAGTCGGCCACTGGTAGGTCGATATGTAGAGATAGTAGAGAGATTCTGCATCACTCGGGTGTGGCGGCAGTTTGGGAGGCAACAGCGAGTCTCGATAGAGACTACTACATATGTCAGGGCTAGGGATGAGGAGGGGCATGGGTGGCTACCCATGTTGGATTATCAGCAGGTTGTCGCAGAGACAGCAGCTATCAGGAGCGAGCCTTGGGATTATTTCCCAGATGTGGCAGACGTAGGGGCTGATGGAGCCTACAGAGCAGAGCGGTGGAGGGTACCATTCCCTCAATTTACAGTACCATATGCACAGGTGCCAGCGCCGGGAGGAGACAGAGGAGACGGAGGGGACGGAGGGGATGGAGGAGGGGAGGGAGGGGATGGAGGAGATGGCAGGAGGGGGAGAGGGAGGAGGATGGAGAGAGGAGAGGGGTCGAGATCAGGTGGCCGGAAATGGTCATGGGGATAGCGGTCAGCGACACCTGAGGAGGAGGTGAGACCATCTCACCGGCAGGTAGAGGTACAGTAGGAGCAGCCTGCGGGGGGAGAGGACCTGAGAACCCAGATACAGGCTCAGGAGGCAGAGATACAGTAGCTGCAGACCACCATAGCCGTGAGAGATCAGCAGCTCCTGGATCTGAGGGCAGAGCGGGATCAGCAGATAGCTGATCTCAGAGCAGAGATAGCACGCCGTGAGGCGATGGCACAGGTCGAGGCACTAGAGCTCCGATGAGAGTCAGCGAGAGCTGCCTATTATCACGGGTTATATTTGCAGGCCGTCCCAGAGGGTGAGAGGGCACCATCATACTCTCAGCGGGTAGGGGTATCAGACGTGGTACTCGATAGGAGAGCTATGCCTCTTCCACCACCACGAGCTCCTCACGAGGGTGGTAGCGAGTCTTAGGGTTAGGTCTTAGATGTTTTAGACATATTTTGAGACTGTTGATCCAGATTTTGGGATCCCATATTGTATTGTATATCATGACATTGTATATGAGATTACTGGATGTTCGGTGTATCGTGTGTATTTATCTCACTTGTGATGGATGTATTAGTTTATGTATATTGTCTTGTCATTTTGCTCAAAGTGCTTATGTATGTGCTTATGTATGTTCTCTCTCATAGATGTATGTTTAATTCTCATATGTATGATATGGACTTATGTTTCTTGAAAATGACAGTTTTGATATAGATATGATGATGTGATTAACTCCTTGTGATGAACAGGAACAGGTTCGAGATGAAAAAGACAAGGAGCGAAAGACATGATCGAGAAGAAGAAAAGGTGAGCGCAGTCGACTGACAGGTCCACGTAGGATGAAAAGGAGAGCTCTCTCCATATGCAAGAAATGCAAAACTAGACTATCATGACCCTAAAAATGCAAGCTACTATGAAAATGGTTGACTTGCAAGGTCACGACGCTTATAGACATCTAATTATCATCATCAAGCGTTATTGGTAGCGTCGAAAAATCATACAATACACACTAGCGTAACTATGTGGATATGAATATGATCTTTATCAAATAGAGATGTGGGAATCTCACCTAGGCATCAAAGACATATAGGTCAAGATGACTAATACAGTAAGATTATCTAAGTTTGATATGGCAAGATTATGCTTGTATCAAGACACATGAAAGTCAGGATAGCTAAAAACATGCACTCGCAAAACAGTCAAGGATAATACCTTGTCAATCCATAGTGTCAAGTAGGACCAGCATAAATGCTCATGACAGTTAGGATCAACAAAATATACCCACAAGCAGATAAAGAAAGAAAACATGTTCTCATTCCCTCAGTCTTCTAGCAATGCATCATCGAAAACTTCTCAGGGAGAGATCACTCATCAAAGAAATCCTCATAGACAGCACACAAAGAAAATAAAGTCATCATATCGTCAGCGAGTTAATTGTTTAAGTGCGTGTGTGTTGGTCATAGAGTCAAATTCTGAGTATCATATCTACACATGAGCACTATCGCATTATACTTAGACTATAGGCAAGACATCTAATAAGTGTTAAGAAACACTCAATGCAAGGGTAGTGTTGAAAAACACTGTTTGGGGTGGTGTTGAAAAACACCTGTTGTGAAATGCCCCAAGAGACAAAAGCACCTAAAAGACCAATGCTAACAGTCATGCCCCCTAGACAAAGAAAAAGACCAATTCTAGACTAGACCAAATAAGGTCAAGGCATGATGGAAAGTGGTTAAGTGTCGAGGACACATGCTTAACAAATAGGGGTGCAAAGGCCTCAAGTAGCGCCTGTTGCCAGGTTTTCACCGCTTGGATTCTTTTTTCATTTTTTAATTTTTTTGGATTTTTGCTACCAAGGCGCCTATTGCTAGGTTTTCACCAAGGCACTTTTTCTATTTTATTTTTATTTTTATTTTTTTTAATATTTTGATTTTTTTGTATTTTTTTTAGGACTTTATATGCTTTTTAGGATTTTTTTCAGCATCATATATCAATTTTTTTGGTATTTTTTTCAGGATCATAAAATATGTACAAAGGATGCCCCCAGACAGAACGGGCATCAAGGATAGAACTTCTTGAGGTGCACAATGTTGATGGGATCAAGGAGCTGTTCTCCATCAGGATCTGACAGTAAATACGCACCGGTACCAAAAGCAGCTGTGATGGCATATGGTCCAAGCCAGTTAGGTTCAAACTTGCCCTTTTGCTCTCTGTTTTGTTGGTTCTTAGGGTTCTCTCGCAAAACAAGATCACCTATTTGAAATTCTCTAGGGCGAACCTTCTTGTTGAATGTCTTGGACATACGCTTCTGATACACTCTCATATGATCAAAGGAAGTCTTACGCTTCTCATCTAGAAGTTCTAGTTCCTGTAACCTCATGGCGCGGTAATCCTCATCTATAATCAAACCTTTGAGTGAGACTCTAAGGGATGGTATCTCAACTTCTAAAGGCAATATTGCTTCAGCGCCATAAGTGAGAGAGAAAGGAGTGGCTCCTGTAGGTGTGCGAATGCTTGTTCTGTAAGCCCATAGTGCTGGATTGATTTGTAAGTGCCAATCCCTACCATTCTTGTGCACTGTTCTATGAAGAATCTTAAGAATGGTTTTGTTAGAAGCTTCTGTCTGTCCGTTTCCCTGTGGAAAATAGATGGAGGACCAATGTTGCTTGATTTTAAACTTTTTACATAGGTGCTTTAGGTCCTTATTCTTAAATTGACCTCCATTGTCAGTAATGATCTCAAAAGGCACTCCAAATCGGCCAATGATATGATTCAAGATGAACAAAGAAATGGTCCTTCCCGAAGCAACAGAAAGTGGTACAGCCTCCACCCATTTTGTGAAGTAGTCAGTGGCAGTAATAATGAACTTGTGTCAACCTGATGAGTTGGGATGAATCTGCCCAACCAGATCAAAGGCCCAGCGCTGAAATGGCCAATGAGAAACAGAAGGAATCAGCTCCCTACCTGGAGCATGAATCAGGTTGCCGTGTTTTTGACATTTTTCACATGACTTAGCAAAGGTGACTGCGTCCATCTGCATTATGGGCCAATAATATCCCGCCCTAAGCAACCTTCAGGCCATGGCAAGACCATTAGATTGTCCACCACAAATGCCCTTGTGGATGTCAGCTAACGCTTGGTTGGATTCTTCCTTTTCCAAGCACCTAAGGAGTGTCCCATCTAAACCCCTCCTATATAAATCACCAGAGATGAGGGTGTGGCAAGAGGCGTTACAGATGAGGTTTCAGCGTTCGGAGCGGGTGAATGTGTCAGGGATGATGCCATCATGAAGATATGAATAGATAGCACCATATCGGGAAGACTCGTGTGTGATAATGGCACAAATGACACGGCTTTCAGACGAGTCAAAGATGGGATGGTGTAGCTCTTCCACCAGGAATTCAAATCTGGATTCATGTGTCTCCAACTGAAGAAGTGAAGCTAATGTGGCCATGGCATCTGCAGCTTTGTTCTCTGTCCTAGGGATTTGTTGAAACGTCACAAAGGTGAAATAGCGTCTCAAAGAATCAACCATCTTTTTATAGGGTATCAATTTGTCATCCTTGGTTTGATACTCTTCATTGACTTGGTTGATGATTAACTGAGAATCCCCAAAGACATGTAATTCTGTGATGTTCCATTCTATAGCCATTCTCAAGCCATTAGTTAAAGCTTCATATTCTGCAATATTATTGGTACATGGGAATAATAGTTTGTAAGACTTCGGAATGTTGTACCCATGTGGAGAAACAAATAACACTCCAGCACCTTATCCATTTTGCATGCGGGAACCATCAAAGAACATTGTCCAAGTGCGAGTAGTTGTATACAAGATGTGTTCGTCTGGGAATTCCACTTGGACTGGCATACTATCCTGGATTGGAAAATCAACTAATTGGTCGGCAATAGCTTGCCCTTTTATTGCCTTCCTTTCAACGTACTCTATGTCAAATTGAGTGAGGACCATCATCCATTTAGCAAGTCTACCCGTCAGGGCAGCCTTACTAAGCAAGTATTTAAGGGGATCAATTTTGGCAACCAAATGTATGGTATGAGCGAGCATGTAGTGGCGCAACTTTTGAGAAGCAAACACCACCGCGAGACAAGACTTCTCAATATTATTGTAATTGATCTCATAAGAGACTAGAGTACGACTGATATAGTAGATGGCCCGTTCTTTCCCAGTATCATCTGTTTGAGCCAATAATGCCCCCAGGGAAGTGTCTGTAGCTGAAATATATAGGATCAATGGTTTCTCTGGAATAGGAGGCATTAGGATCGAAGGATTGGCCAAGTATTGTTTGATCTGATCTAGGCTCTTTTGACAATCCTCGTTCCAAACACAAGAAGCACCCTTATGCAATGTCTTGTTGAAGGGTTGCGCTCTATCTGCAAGCTAAGAAATAAACCTCCTAATTGATTGAAGACATCCCTGAAGACTTCTCATTTGGCTGATATTTCGAGGAGGTGGCATATCTAGGATTGCTTGGACCTTTTCGAGGTCAACCTCGATACCTTTTGCTGATATTATGAATCCTAAAAGTTTGCCTGAGGTGACGCCAAATGCGCACTTCTTTGGATTCAATCTGAGTTGAAATTGTTCCATACGATCTAGAATTACTTCCAGATCATTGAGGTGTGTGTCCCTTTTTCTTGATTTTGCCAGGGTATCATCCACATAATCTTCCATATTTTTGTGCATCATATCATGAAAGATAGTCGTCATAGCTCTTTGGTAGGTTGCTCCTGCATTCTTTAACCTGAATGGCATGACATTCCAGCAATAGGTTCCCCATGCACATGTGAATGCTGTTTTCTCTTGGTCTTCAGGAGCTATTTTGATTTGATTATACCCCGAGAAACCATCCATTAGGGAATATATGTCATAGCCCGTCGTCATGTCCACTATCATGTCAATGTTTGGAAGTGGAAAATCATCCTTTGGGCAGGCTTTCTTTAGATCTCTGAAATCTGTGCAGACACGAATGGACCCATCATGTTTGGAGACTGGTACTATGTTTGAGATCCATTCTGCATAATCGATGGCTCTAATAAATCCAGCCCTCAAAAGTTTTTCTAATTCTCCTTTGACAAGTAGAGCTACATGTGGATGCATTTTTCTTAATCTCTATTTTACTGGCTTGACTCCTGGAGCTATAGATAAGTGATGCATTATGAGATTTGTGTCAAGCCCTGGCATGTCTGAGTAGGTCCATGTAAAATTAATTTTCTTTTTCTGTAAAAACTGTACATATGCCTTGGTCTCTTCCTCTGATAAAGACTGAGCAAGATGGACTATCTGAGGATTTTCTTCTATGTTTAAATTGACCGGCTTTGTTGGTTCAATCAATATTGATGATCTATCCTGGAAATAACTCGGCAAGTTATTAAGTACCCCATCCTTAGGTGCCTCAAAGAGGTTTTCACCTTCGGATGCGTCATTTCTCTTTACTATTTTTGGTTCTGACACCGCCACAAAGTGGTTTTCACCATCAGACCTATTTTTCTTTTTCTCTTTTGTTTTGAGACTGAGGTACTTAATATCAGGCTCTGTCATGCTGGTTGTTGGTTCACTGGTGGAAGAAGCCATGGGTTCGAGAGCATTCAGATAGCAAGAAATTTCGTAATCGTTGTGAAATGTGAGGAATGTGAGCTCTTGGTGGCGCTGAGACCAGTCAATCAGGTCAAAGTGAACAAGGGGTAAGTCAATGGTGGGTTCGATGTTGTTAATGCGAAAGGTGTCATCTCTGGTGACCATATAATCGGAGTTCATCAAGTCTTCTCCTAAGATACCCGAATCAGGGCTCATCCTATCAAACGAAGCGTCATCTACTAAGGTGATTTGAGGAGGGCAATCCTCTAGTCCGACACTAGGATCGTTAGTCGCATCGGGTTGGGTACTATAGGCATGGATAGTATCCACGTCTAGATCAATTGTTGCATCTGAAAGCAAATCCCATTCATATTCATGGGAGTCTGTCTCTGAGTCATCATTTAGGCCTCGTGATGTAGAAGCCTCAAGGTTAGGAAGGGTTTCCCCCTCTCTAGTGCTAGTATTGGTACTATTCGTCACAGCTAGGACAGTAACACTTTCCTTTGTCGATCTAGAAGTCACACAGTCACTATCCGTCGCAGCTGGGATAGTAGGACTATTAAGCATCAAATCTGTGGAATCTCCCCAAAGGAGATTCGTTGAGGGCACCCAATCTTCAGACACATCTTGTTGGTTGGAAAGATCAGGCGTATAATCTGCATCACTGTCACTGTCTGTTGCTGGGACAGGGACACCTTTCTTCTTCTTATTCTCAAAACCTAAGCCAATCGTGGACTTGTTCTTTCATCCAAAAAGAGCATGATCAAGAGGCTCAGCTTTAGCATCCAGCCTATGACTAAGGGGACCAAATCCTGGATATCCCATATTTTTAACCAGTGTATACCCTTTCCCATAAGTTTCAGGTGAAGGAGCAAAATTCTCGTTATGTTTGTATTTCTCCTCGTGATATATCCAGTCCCTTACAGCAACTTCCTCTTTCTCTTCTTGAATGGGGACCGAAGACTCAACAAATTTCCCAAATAACGTCATTGCTGATGACGAAGGCTTCACATTTGGGGATGGTCTCCCATAAGACCTAGGAGAGATTGGCATTTTTGTAAAAGAATCAATCTTATAATATCCCATCCCAAGGTCCATGGTCTTGAATTTCTGCTTGCATTGTTCAAGTGAACTGCTAGGATTGTCAGCTTCCCTATTCAAAGGTACATGTGATCCCGCAGACATGTTATTAACTGATAGAGCACTATCTCCAGGGATGCAAACTTCTACACCGTTATGGGGAAACTTTACACACTGGTGATATGTTGATGGGACTGCTTGCATTTCGTGTATCCATGGCCTACCTAGCAGAATGTTGTAGGCTAGAGGTCCAACATCAACAATTTGGAATAATATATCTTTTTCTACGGGACCAATGCGAATAGGCAAAATAGCCAATCCCTTAGAACTTCTTTCTGCTTCGTCATATGCTTTGATTGTGATCCTTTTCTTTGTGTCAATGACATTCTCAGAATACCCTAGAGCTAGCAGCAAACTCAGGGTACAAATATTGAGCCCTGCACCCCCATCTATCAGTACACGCCTAACACGGGTTTTATGAATCATGACTTCGATGTGTAAGGCCAAATTATGTGGGTGACTAATGGATTTGTCATCTTCTTCTGAGAAGGTGAGGAAATGAGGGCTAGCCAAATGGTTGACCATGTTTTGGAATTGGTCAATATCTAAGTTATTAGGGACATTGGCTGCTCGCAAAGCATCCTCGAGGACGCGCTTGTGCTTAGGAGATAATTCTAAAAGCTCAAAAATGGATATCTGAGCGGGTGTACGTTGTAGCTGGTCAATAAGATTATAATTGGAATCAGGACCAACGGCAGATTTGGGAGGAGCACCTTTGGACACAGGCTGTTTAGACTTGCTAGTGCTAGGACCTTTGATGATAATGGGTGCTTGGGCCTGACCCCTAGTGACAGCATTGAGGGACTAGGGTATTCCTTGTGAGTGAGGACCTCTTATCACCACAGTGGGTCTTTCATTAGTCATAGGAGTTGAGTCCACATTATGTCCATAAGGATCTTTCTTTCTCACCATGTTGATGTTATCGTCAGCCACTTCAAGCATGTTAATCACATTGTCAGCATGTGTGTATGTATAGTTAATAGCCGCCTTGCCATTCTTACTGCTAGAATTCTCTCCTTTTTCATATTTAGGCAAGGGCTCTTTAAAGGCTTTATGGTCTGCATTAGTGGTTAACCCATCCACTTGTAATTGTCCTTTCTCAATAAGGTCTTGGACAAGATGCTTGAGTTTAAAACAATATTCTATGTCGTGTCCAATCCCATTATGGAAAATGCAAAAAGCCTTAGCATCCCACCAATGAGGTAAAGGATCCGGTATTCGATGCTTTGTAGGGTCCTGTGGGTGCACCAAATTATGAGCAAATAATGTCTTAAAAACATCTGCGTAGGATTCTCCCAATTTAGTAAATTGTCTTTTCTCTGTTTTAGATCTCTTTTGATACTTAGGTTTGTCTTGTTGCGTTAAAGACGTTTGCAACTTCATAGCTTGAACTGCATGAGAGAGGTTAAGAACTCCTTCATTTTTGACCTGAGATGAATCAACAACTCCGTCGTTGACCACTTGCTTGTTTTTGTTCCAATAGGAGTTCTTGTTGTCCTTGTTACCATTAGTATTTTTATTTTGGCTATTGTTGTTATTTGTTGGTTTAGCCAAAATTCCTTGTTCTTTTAGGACATCCTCAATGCGACATGCCACCTCTACCATAGTATCAAAGGAATTAAATGAGATTTTCTTGACTTCATATTTGAGTTCGGGTATTAGATTGTTCACAATGATATCAATTCTCTCTTCTTCAGGGATTGTCCTTGGGTATTTCGAACACAATCGCCTCCATCGTTGTAAAAAGGTGACAAAAGATTCCCCTTGATTTTGTTTAAGCTTACACAAATCAAGCATGGTGACCGACCTAGATAAATTGTAAGCGAAATGTTGAACAAATCTTTGGACAAGTTCTTTAAATGTCTTTACTGGAGGGGAAAGGTTGGTAAACCATTCCATGGCTTGACCTTTTAAACTCCTTGGGAATAATCTTAGCAAGTAGAGTCTTCATGGTGAAAGGAAAATCTCATTATGTAGAATTGTCGAACATGGTCGTGAGGGTCACTAGTGCCATCATATTTGTCGTATGTTGGGAATTCAACTTTCTTAGGGAATTCTACCATCACCACACTTTTGTCAATGGGGTTAGGACATATGGAGTCCAAATGAAATGTGCTCTTGGGAGCCTTCATCCTGTCTATATCCTTTTGCATTTGTAAGATCACCTCATCAGTTGAAAGATTCTATTTCTTGATTTTTTGGTGAACATCAAAATTATATGGAACTTTAGCGCCTTTGTTGATAAGACTTTCCAAGAATTGGTCTTTGTTTTGTTCCACATATTTCTCCACATAGGCTTGAAAGGATGGTTCTTGTTGCATAGTCATGAAGTCCATATGATCAAATTTAGCATAACTGCCTCCATGTTGTGAGCCATGATGTGCTCATTGGGAGGGTTGCTTTGAATGTCTATGAGACGACTGTCTCCTATGATGGTCATATCTTGAAGTCCTTCTTCCTCTAGGACTTGGGGATCGTGAGGGTGTCTTTGATCTTCTTCGAGGGCTAGGGGAAGGGGTAGATGGGGGTGAGTTGGTCCCACTATTGGCTCCCCTCCCATTAAATCGGCTTTGGAGTTGTGCATAGAGTCTATCTTCTTTTTCTTGGGCGACTCTTTTCTGTATATCCAACAATGCACGTTCCTCTTCCTCTAGTTGTCAAAATTTTTCCTTTTTAGCAGCCTGTTCATCTAAGTAGGCTTGCTTCTCTCTCTCAATGCTTTTCAATCTTGTATTTGCATATCGAGAGGTGTCTTTAAGTGGGGAGGTTTGTCTTGAATGCCTTATTGCATTAGCTGCGTTGATATGGTGATCACTAGATTCGTTGTTCTGGTCTTCGTGTTGTGACCCTGAATCTGAGTGAGCTTGCTTATGCTATCTTTCAGCTCATTGATGAGCATCAAAATACCTCGCGTTGTTAGGAGGTGACCCAGGTGGACTGGCATGAGAAGAACCACCATACTCTCGTCTGTGTCGTTGGAAGATATCCTCAAGAGTTTGATTCATGGCTTCTCTTTGTTGTCGGGTGAAAGTGTAATTCATGTCCATACTTGATGAAAGTGGTACAAAAGAGGTGCTCACTTCACTAGGATTAGCTTCCGGATTAAAACAAACCTCGGATTCACTCTTAGGAGATTGGTCAAAAAGGGGTCCTTTTCCCTTAGGTTGTCAACGAGTCTTGACGGGTGGTAACTGGCTAAAGGCAACAGGGGGTCGCTTCCCTTGGTTAACTTGGTACCTTGTCGTAACTGACATGAAAGAGAGATATTCTCAATGATAAGGTGACCTTTCAAAGTGTCAACATCAAACTAGGATAATCGAAGTCTTCTATTGTCCAAAGAGAAATGAAAAGAAAAAGAGGGCTTTACCAACACTGTCAAAGAGGTGCTTCAAATCAAAGGGTGACTACCCTTGCACTTTTGAATCAGGAGGTTGGACTAGGCCAAAAGATAATTAAAATTGAGATGAAAATGAAAGCGATTTGGACAATAAGAGAACTAAAATTTTCCCAGAATATAGCTAACAATTTTAAAGATGAACCTTGGCACCAAGAATGGCTTTCTAACTTGACAATTATTCCAAAGTGACTTTGTAAATCAAATGATGCTATCCCGGAGGACTAAAAACCAGAAATTTGGAGTCAAGACAGACCTCAACGTCAGGGTGAGAAGCCTGCTCTAAGACTTAGCCTAATTGACAGCAACTGAAACTGACCAAAATTTAAGCACGGCAAAAATAAACCAGGCGATATACTCCAGGCTACTGGGGCGATAAACCTACACCCGCGCGATACTTCGCCCTAAGCCAGGCGATACTTCTTAATACTGGCGGGCGATATACTCCAGGTAGGCTGGGTGATAGTCCGTCAGGGGTGAACTATCACGCGATATTTCTCTTCAAAGGGGGCGATATTTCTATCATGCGTGAAGTATTGTGCGATACTTCACCTTACAGGGCGCGATACTGTTGCAGAATTATTTAACTCTTGACCAGAATTGTGTGAAATTTGCATTTTTGGGTCTGTTTGGTCAAAATTTCCAGTCTGAGGGTTGATGTTTTCGATTTCAGTCACAGTATCAGCAGAATTTCGGTAGGTTTGCAAACAGCAAGGGATCAAAACATGGTCTTAAACACTTGAAACAAGGGCAAAAACAACCTTGCCAAGACAAACACTTGTGATATTAAAATTGAAACAACACCCTATGAATGCTACCGATTGTTTGTATATAAGAACGTTTGCACTGGTATCACACAATCGAAAACACTTCAAGCAAATCTACCCTAGAAAGTCAAGGCTCAATACTTACCAACTTAGCCCACAACTTGATGCCCCCTCGCCTCACACCAAGTGGTTACCCACAAGAGATGTTGGCTTTGTCATGGAGATGTCAAATGACACAACCAAAGGGACACATATGGTGAGTATCTTAAGGTGATCCGGGTAAACCACTTGGATCAATCCTTGCACTAAGAAGATAAGCGGCTAAAAGAGGGTGGCTTCTATCTAATGGTTCTTAATAAGGATTTCCGTTCACAACACCCCTCTTGCTCCTCATAAAGGACTAGGACCTTGCGGCCTCAAGAGTACCTTAAGCATTCTTGTTCAATATTTTCCCCATGGTCGCAATCCCATGAGCTACTCACATCAAACGAAGACAAGTGTTATGTCTATCAAGGTTTTTGGTGTCCTTGATAGCCTTGAGATTATAGTGAGTTGGAATCACTTGCCACCAAGGAAAATGATGACAAGGTTGTCCCCACTTGAGTCGTTCCTCTTCATTGCTCAAGAGCAGGCCCGCTAAAGGATTCTAACAACTAAACAAAAAGTGGATCAACTCTTGAGGTTCAAGGTTTTTGGTTCACCATAAGGGTGAAGAGCATACTCCCCTATCTCAAGAATCTCTCCCAAACACACCCAGCAAAGTTCATTTACCCTCTTGTTTTCAAAATTCAAAGATGGGTCAAGATTTTCTGGTTCACCAAAATGGTGAAGAGCATACTTCTCCTACCACCCAAGAATTCCTACAACAAGATCTTAAGTGCCTAATAAATGAAACAACTAGTTTTTGCCACACTTAAAAAGGAAAGCAAATAAACAAGCAAGATTTTTTTTTGTTTTTATGCTTGGGCAGCCCTGCAAAACTGTTAGTAGCCCTCTTTGACATGCATTTTTAGCAATTTTCAAGCAAAGGAGAGCACCTAAAAACACAACTTGTTAGACCCATAATGTTAGCAAAATCAAAATTCAAATGTAAATGTGCAATAATCTGATAGATTTAAGCTAAAAGATGCAGGTTAGACCTATCTAAACAAAGCAAAACAAAACAACAAGTTAAAATAATCAAATTCGGACAAGAAAACTGAAAACACAAGTCTCTACCAGACCAGGCGATATTTCTCAGACTTCAACAGTATCACGCGATACAGTTTCCTATAGTTGGGCGATACTTCTCAGTCGCGCAATATTTCTCAGTCGCACGATACTTCGCACAATGCCAGGCGATACTTTGCCCGATGTCAGGCGACAGAAGTCAATATAGTCGTGCGATACTTTTTCCGTGCGAACTATCGCGCGAAGACAGAAAGTATATCGCACGATACTTCTGAGAAGTGTCGCGCGATAATCTAAGACAGAAAACCAGAAAATGCAAATTTTTTGAAAATTAATCTGAAAATGATGAAAAATGCATCAAATGAAAGGACAAAGCTATCTACTCTCCCCACGGTGGGCGCCAAAAATGTACACACTAAAATATGCACTTCTATGAACCATTACATGCAAGGTTGCTCAAGAATGAGGCCTCACAAAGCGGCTCATAGCTCTCTATGCATGGAGTTGCAAGGGACTATGAGTTTTGCTCTCAGCTAGAGCTACAAGAAGGTGACCTTGCTAGTCAACCATACAATGAGAGATTCAAGTGAAGACAAGGGCAAGAGTTCCAATGTCTCCAAGAATCTAAATGGAAATGGAATGCAAATGCAACTAGTATGAATGTGCAAGACTAATCTATCAAATGAAGTGCAAACTAAGCTATGAAAAGAAGTGCAATAGATTTCAAGCCCCTAATTAAGTTATGTGAGATCTATTCTATTGCATAAAAGGAAATCTAATCTATGATGCCATGATCATGCAACTAAGAAATCAAATATAAACTAGATGATGAAAGCAACAAGTCTTCAAGTTCTTCAAACTCCAAATGCACCTAAAACCTGTAGCATAACATTAGCATAAAACATGGATATGCAAATGAAGGAGAGAGCTCTCCTTTTATAAGAAATGAGGTGAAATGGACCATGGAGATTAAGAGGCAAAAAGTCTTAATCAGCGGTGGAGCTTGAAAGAGGAGCAATCCATGTGCACAAACATCCTCCAATGAGAGTGAAGTGTTGACTTTTGAGCCTCATGTGAGATAAAAGTGCTTTTTCCCTTTTTATAAAATAGGAATAATGTTTTATTTGTGCAACTTAGGATAAGAGGAAAAGTGAGGGCTTTTTATTTATTAAAAGGGGAGGAAATATTCCTTTTAATTAAATAAAGACTTAGGATAAATGGTTAGCCCAAAGATAAAAATCCAATATATGATCGAAATTAGGACTTGATCAAGAAATTGATATTGTTGAAAATATTGATTAATGATCAAAATGATTCAGGATTGATAAATCAAATAAATGGGGCCCAAAGTCTAGGCGACCATTTTTGGGTGCATACAACCTTAGCTTTGAATATTTTGAACTTCTCAAAATTTTCTGACTTATCTTTTAAGAATGCAACCCACATCATCCTAGTATAATCATCAACAAACAAAATGAAATACCTTTCACCATAGTATGATCTTGTTTGAGTTGGACCACATAGGTCTGTATGAATCAGATCCAACTTGTTCTTTGCTGAATTCTGCTTGTTCCTGACTGAACTTTTTACATGCTTCCCCATCACACATTCTCTGCATATAGTATCACCTGGCTTTGCTATGCTAGGTAGATCTCTTACTACCTTTACATTGCTTGTCTTTACTATGTTATCAAAATTGATATGACAGTCTTTTATGCCATAACTAACTGTCATCAACCTTAGCAACAAAACAACTTGCTTCTTAATTGAGTTGAAAAATATTACCTCTTGTCTTTGTGCCTGATGCAATCATAACACCATCTTTGTTGTTAATAATGCATTTGTCATCTTTGAATTCCAACTGATAGCCTTTTCCAAGTAACTGTCCAACACTAAGAAGGTTAAGTTTCAAACCATCAACATAAAGAACATCATCAGTACTGTTCTTTCCATCCAAAGTGATGGCTCCTCTACCAACTATAGGTATAGGAGTGTTGTCTCCAAATATGGCCATACCATCATTGTATTTGTCCAAATAAACAAACCTGCCTTTATCACTTGTCATGTGATATGAACAACCATTGTTTATAATCCAATCTGTCCTTATGTCAACTTGTGAAATCAATGCTAGCTCCTGATTCTCTTTCTTGTGTACATGTATTGTCTTGTTATTCATTTTATCTATAATAGCAATGAATCCAATTTCTTCTTCACTAGATTCTTCATCTGAAACTCCATCTCCAGCATAGTAGTATTCCTTAGAATACTTAGGCTTGTAATCCTTTTTGAAATTTCTAGCTCTAGTGGGACACTTAGATACAAAGTGACCAATCTTATTACATGAAAAGCACTTAAATGGTAATTGACCTTCATATTTTCCTTTCCTTTATTTTCTCTTTTGGAAATCATAGCAATGAAATCATCTAGTGTTTTATCTTCATCATCATCATCAAAATTACTAGAAGTGTTTGCAAATTTCTTACCATGAACTATTGCTTTGAAAGTTGTCTCACTCTTTGGTTCTGTCTTCAATCTTGAAATCTCAAAAGTTGAGATCTTGCTGATCAAGGTCTCTCTCTTGAAATTTGATGTAAGCTACATGGTCTCATCAAGAACATTGATCTTGCTTTCATATTCAGGAGTAAGAGTTGTCATCAACTTATCCATGATGTCCTCTTCTAGTATCTCTCCACCATTGTTCCCGATTCCAGCAACTGCTTCATTAATCCTCTGATTGTAAGCTCTGATATTTTCTTTAGGCAACATCTCTAATGCATTGTATCTTTTATTCCATGTCTTTCTGCACACATACTTTGCTTGTTTGTCTCCTTCAAATGTGTCTTCTAGGTGCTTCCATATTTTGTGGGTTGTATCTACCTTTTTTACTTCTAAAAATTCACCATCAGATAGGGCGCTGATAAGGGCTTCTTTAGCAATAGCATTATGATGAAACAATTCCTTTTGTATGTCAGTAGCATCATCTTTTCCAAGGTCTTCTAAGGTAGGAATCTTGGATGCTTTGATGTTTACATTAAAAACTTCAAAAGCAATGCACTGCAAATGAGTTACCATCTTGTTCTTCCAATCAAGATAATTCTCTCCATCGAACTTAGGAATTTCTTTCCTAAAGTATGCCATCTGATCAACCTCAAGCTATTAAAATTTCTCTCTGAGGCACTTGGCTTTGATACCAATTGTTAGGAATAGTCCCAAGAGATAACTGGGGGGGGGGGGGGTGAATCAATTATCTACAAGATTCAATTCTTTATCCAATTAAGTATACTTAAATATAAAGAAAAAACACAATGAAAGAACACATGAACAAAACACCAATATTTTGGTTACAAGGAAACCCAAATAGGTAAAAACCCCAGTGGGACTTGATACCCACTAATATTTTGTACTAGTGTATAATGATCCTTGTTAGAAGATCCTTTAGCCTGTTAAGAGTAGCTTTACAATATATTAAGTACAGTAGACTTGGTCAAGGGTTAGACCCTGTCAGGACTCTTTTACAATTGTCCCTATTAGGGGAGAGGATGCATTGTTCGAGAGCTCACTGCTCAAATGGGCAAAGGCTACAACCTTTTGAATAATAGATACACACTATATATGGATCATGGTGAGCTGATCTTTGACCTATTGTCTGGATCAGTTCCAATGAATAGCACAAGTACTTTACTTGGTCTCATAGACCTTCTGATGGCTCAACACTTTGCACACTCTGCTCTGCTCTTCTTAATCAACCATGAACCACACTTTAGCAATCACAAATGACTGCCTATAAATATCTTTCCTCCAAATGATATAATCAAGTCGGCCTATTAAAACCACCTTGAAATCATATTAGAGAAACTATAATAAACTCCAACAAACATTCTGTTGGCTCTATTATGCACGCAACTCATTCTGGGACCTGTCTAATAAAATAAATGTAGATACACGCTACACACTATCGACTCTACCAAAATAACTGGAACTTTCTCTGTAAGCTAAATTAACTCATGCAATCTTAACCTAACATCAATAACACTTCTCCAAGCTTAACTCCAAGGGTCCATACCCTTAAGATAGGTGCAACTCAAGAACCAATAAAATCTTTGTCGACTCTTCTAAACAAGCATAGGAAACTGCTACTAGAAAATAGTGATTGCATAACTTCACTTGCATTCATCATCAGACTATGCATCCATAACTAAAACATCACTAACATGTCTTCAACATATAGCCAAGCGTGCAAGGCTCCATGATAACTGTACGGACAACCATACACAGAACACTGTCTGTTACTCTATCAGGAACATTATTGACACCAACTCCTATATAACTGTCAATACTAATAGTTAACCTCTACGCCCATGATATCATGTTGATATCATGTCCATGCTACATATACAGAAGGCTTACTATATAGGACTTCCACGCATGATACTTTCCATATGTTGTCATCAATGACAAACATACAGTCAGTACTGGCCTACTGGCAAATCTCCAACAACAACACCAATCCCATGAGACATTGTGTCTATTCTGATTGCCTTGTCCATCAAACCATAGAAAGTATCTAAGAATCTTTTCTAGCTTATTCACTTGATAATTTTTAAAAATCCAAGTTGATGTAAAAAATATAGCATGAGATGAGATGACCTTTTACACAACCTAAACTCTCATGTCCAAGGAGAGTAAATGTGTTTTCCATTTTTGGTGTTTCTTTCTATCTTAGCAAAAATCCATTCCCACATATCTTTGGTAGAGGGGCTGAGTGCAAAGGGGATACCAAGATATCTATTGATACTATGAGGCCCAACCCATCCCCATCCCTTAGATTCCAACCAAACAGGAGGGGAATCAGACCATCCAATAACCACAGACTTATGAGGAGAAATTTTAGCTCCCAAGGCACTACAAAACGCTACCAATTTATCTATCACCAAATCAAATTTTTCTCATTTAATTCATTGAACAATGTAGTATCATTTACAAACTGTGCATTAATAAGATCATCATTATTGGGGAGTCTGATACCCTTCACTTGTGGTTCAAGTCTCTTATCTCTAAGAATGTAAAACAAGGCATTTGAAACAAGGAAAAAGAGTGTGGGGGATATGGGACACCCTTATCTTATAGACCTCTGCAATAAAATAGCTTCTAAAAGATCACCATTGATGTTAATGATAGTGGAGTTCCTAAATATAATTTCAATCCATTGGCAAAAAAAAGATGGGAAAACCAAAAGCTCTTAACATACCAATGACAAAGGGCCACTATACTATGTCATAGGCCTTCTCAAAGTCAAAAAGGATCATATAACAATGTCGCCCATCTTCCTTGGCCCAATGCATGGCCTCCCAACTCATAATGAGATTCTCTAGGATATATTTTCCTTGTATAAAACTAGTTTGGGTGACATAAACAATTTTGCCCAAAATTCTTGATATTCTATTAGTCAGTAATTTGACAATAATATTGTATGAAAATTTTAACAAAGTTATAATTCTCCAATTCTTGACCTATTTCTTGTCCCTTTCCTTTGGAAAAAAAATTATGACACCTTTGTTGATATGTTCCCCTAGGGAGCCATTCTAGAAGGCCTCCTTGTATAATTCGAATAATTCGATTGCTACCCATTTAGAGTTGCCTTTGTAGAATTCAACAGGTATACCATCCAACCCTGAAGATTTATCATTTTCCAAGGACTTAATGGTGTTTTCAATTTCAAAAATCATGATCTTCGTAGACAATTGTAAGGCCTCAGTCTCATCAACTTTCTTAGGTGTTAGCTTCAAACATTTCTATAGTATTTCTTTGTTGTCTTGACTAAACTTAGAGGTAAAAAGCTTTGAGTAAAAATCAAGAAAGGCCTTATTGATAAACCTTTGATCCTTGGATATATCATTATCTACTTTAATTTCACCAGTCATAATCCTTTTTTGCTTAAATCTGATAATATTAAAAAAATATTTTGATTATTTATCTCCTTCCCTGATCTAGTTCATTTTTGCCCTGATGCTTTGCCCTTTGAATTTGTGGTTTTGTATTTTCTCAAGATCAACCTTAGTTTCAATGAATTCTCCTTCAACTGCATCATTCTCTAGCTCATGTTGTAATGTCTCTTAAACCCAATTCAACTTAGACTATAGTGCCTCCTCAAACCTATTTTTATCTTTAGCATCCTTCTCACCTATTAATTGAAACATCTTTCTCAAAATATTAATGAGTTCTTCACATTTCTCTACATAATTCAACTTGTCCAAACTTCCTTTGGCTAGGTAGGTAGCCATTTTGATAGCATCCAGGTTATCCTCATTCAAAAGAAGAGATGTGTTGAGTTTGAATAACTTATTGGATCTTCTACGAATTTGAATATGATTCTCTATGATAATTTTTGCCTAGATCGGGCAGTGATCAGACATAGTGGCCAGAGTAACCACGACATGATTATAATTTTTTGCAACTTCAAAGGAAAATAAAGACCCATCAACATAGATCCTATCAAGTATACAATAAACTCTCTGTCAGTGTGATTGGTTATTGCACCAAGAGAACTAGATGCCCTTTGAAATCTCCTTCTTCTTCTTCTCCAAAGGGTCAGATAGATTAAGACATCTCTTGCATTTGGACCAAAAAAGTAGTTCATTCCCTTTCCACTTTGATATGAGACCACCTATTTTATCTTCTATGTATTTTATCATGTTGAAACCTCCAACCAATATCCAATGTGCTTCAGGGAGTGAGGATGTCAACCACCCCCACAACTTTTCCTTGTCTCTGTAATAATTGGGGGCATAGATGGTACATACACCAACCAGTGATTCATGGTGTTTAAATATCACCCAAAAAACTCTATTACAAGGGGAGTTTCCAGATTGTACCACCATGTCAACCCAAAAAGGGAAAACCAAAATAGCTACTCCACCCTTTCTTCTGTTAGGATTAGTCACAAATTGTTTAGCTTTGTTCCATATAAAATTCAAAGTGATATTTTCTTGGTAACCAATAACCTTAATCTCTTATAAGCATATTATATCTTTTTGTTTCAATTTGTTGCTCCAATCCCTAGCATCCAACTTTCTATCCCTCATTTCTAACCCCCTTACATTCTAGCTAGCAAGATTTAAAGTCATTAATTTTTATTGGAGGGATTTTTTTGGTTTCTATAAATTATGTTGAAGCAATCTAGTAATTCACTATCCTTCTTAGAAGAAACCTTGTTTCCCCCTAAAATCAAGGGTCTATTTAAGGTTTTTCTTTTTTCTTGACTTCAATGAAAGGAGGGGACTCCTCTTTTGGAGGGGCATCATCCATAACAACTTATGTGTTAACAATGGTGAGTTCATTTCCCACCACCTCATGATCACCGCCATTATTATTAGAAGCCTGATTTCCCTTATAAATTTATGCCATTTCTTTAATAGTAGCTAGAGAAAGTTGTTGGGCATTGAATCTCATTGTGTCATTATTCTCATTATTGATATCTTGTTGAGTAGCCTTCGACTCCCCATTCTTACAAGAATTGGTAGGGGTAACCTCTAATTCATCTTCAACAAATGTGTTGCTAAAAGAAATTGTGTAACCTTTAGACACATCTATCATTCCATGAGAACTATTATCTTTCTCACAAGCAAGGGAAATCTCCCCCTTCCTGGCCCCTTGACTTCCTTCTTTAGGTTCAAAAAATTTCACTTCTTTCCCATAAGAATTTAGGGTTTATTCATTATTAACCACTTTCAAGGACCCATTGTGCAATTTTTTAAACGAAGGGCAATCTTTACAATTATGCCCATTACGCTTGTAATGAAAGCAAGCATTAAGGTTGCCTAGTAGTTCTACCTCCCAACATAGGGTCTCATCTTCAAAATTAACATAAATTTTCTCAGGAATGTCCACTTATAGTTGTAAGGCAATCAACACCTAAGCATTAAGGTGTGGAAATGTGACCCTAGACTCATCAATTTGTAACACATTACCCAAAGGTTTCAGAATCTGAGGAAGAAATGGCCAAAATTCTATGGGGAGATTCTTTACTTCTAGCCAGTTTGGAGATGATTTGGCTATAATTTAGCTAATATCCCCTTTTTGAGACCAAGGGAACGACCAAAATAGGGTTTTCCTACATTCCAGAAGCCCTTTTATAACACTCTTTCCTACATACCATGACTCTTGAAAACAATAACAAATAATCCTTTGTACATCATTCAACAAAAACTAACACAAATTCCTAGTTTCTTACCCCACACAGTGTCTCTCCATTCATCAATTTTTTTTCGTGAAGGCAAAGTATTGGAATCCATGCACAAAAATAAAATTACAACATTTTTCAACTTGCTTTATTCACTTTTGATGGATTTAATCATGTCCAAATTTGGGGATCTAAACAAATAATTTTCAACATAGAAGGTAGAGACTTTCCATCCTCTCCCTTCTGAGGTCTGCATCACTGTTGACACTTCCATTACCACATCCATGTCCATCGACCCCTAGTAAGAAATGGAAAAAGCTAAGCTCCCAATAAAAAGTGCATGTTAAGAGATGCATAAGATACCATAAGATACATGGCATCCATCATGTTATACACAGACAGTAGCAACAAACAACAACAGAGAAAATGGAGCAAGATGGACAAAACGGAAGAAGATAGATGGTGATAGCAAGATAAATGGTGACGACAGCAAATATTTTTAAATTTTAAAAATTCTCGCTTATAAGACTCCGCCCAAAACATTTTCAAAACATTTATTTTGAATTATCCTGCTCTGCTTCTGCATTTCCATTTCCATTTTCTTTCAGCAATTGTTTGATACTTTTTCATGTGCATCTTGGCAAAATGCAAGAGCCACCAGCACCCAAGATCAAATATGAGAAGATATATCTGCCAGAACAGAACTCTAGTCAATGGTAAGAAATTTGTTCTAAAATTATTGATTGTATTTTTTGTATGTGCATTATCAATCAATATTTGTTGTTTGAATCAACATATCTAATTGTATTTTTATGTTTGTTTCCCCAGCAGATTGAAGCCTACATGCACTCCACATTTGATCTCCAGCATATATTGTCTAGGGAGAGATTTGAACCACATCAGCAGTCAAGATATGCTACAAATATATCGGAATCTACTGGCACTGTCAACCCGGTGAAATTTTTTCTTGTTTCTAATAGCTTCAACATCTTATGATTTTTTTTGAGTGAATAAAGTTGTTCATTTTATGTCTATACTTGTGCATTGTTTTTCGAGTGAATAAATGTAAAGGAGAATTTGCACTGGACGACCTTTGCACTCCTCTTATTATTATTATTGTTGTTCACTTTGAAAGTGGAGCAGATGTAGCAGAGCTCTGAGAGGATGAAAGAAACAATTTAAAATCACAACCAAAACTATGGCCTTGATATTTCTCATGCCTGTGGATTTTGAGTTTGATCAGCTTTGCCTCAGACCAGAAATGTACTACACAAAAGTTTAGTGAAGGCTATTGTTTTGGTGTATTTGATTGCATTATTTTTTGTAGTTTAAGGTAACTTAAAAAAAAAATTCCGCTGTTGCATTCTAGTGAGGGGGGATCTGTAAATTTTGGTAGCTTGAATTTAATAGAAAAACGTTTTAGTTTTAGATTTCTCGAAACTTTTGTGATTTTTTATGCTAGGAAGATACAAATATGTTGCAATAGTGGGCTTCTGGTAGGTTTTTGTATCAAAACATTTTACAATCTATTTTATGTCTATAACTCTAATTCCAATTCTTAATACTTTCTTTTATAGGTGAGGAATCTTCTTCTTGTATAACTGTGTACTCTTCTGGAGAGAGGGAGGAAAAGCAGAGAAACCACTACCACTACTATAATTGTGCCGAAGAAACCACTATTTCAGTTTGGCATGAAATTTTCTACTCTAAGGTTGTGTCTCAGTCACAGTAAAAAGTAACGCAGGTGCGGAAACACACAACATTTTTGGTCCTGCGCACCTATGCACTTATCATTTTGTGCACCTTGGATTTAATCACGCAAGTACAATTTAATTTGAGTCATTGATCTTGGAAAACATGATTGGCATTTAAAGGTGATGGGAGTTATCGGGATAACGTTGCCTATCGGGATCAGCCAAAAAATTCCTTCCCAACACCCATCTTACGTCGATGACAAAAAGACTCAATGTTTTCGGCCAAAAGCACATGTTGCCAATATAAATTGATTTTTATGAAACATATTGTAATTTTTTCATAATCATTTTGGGGTTTTTTTATTAAATTTACATAAGGATCTATGAATATTTCTTATGAGTACTTGGAGAATATTAGGTTTTTAAATATTATGATTTTAAAGGTATTTTCTTTTAAATTCTTGTATTAAATTTTATATTTGTAATTTTCATTGTTCAAGTTATGGCATTTTTATATTAAAAATAAATTATGTTTCTAAAATTTAATCATTTAAATAAGTTAAAAATATGTGAAAAGTAACTTTTAATATTTATATATACACATAGTAACAAAATAATAAGAATTAAGATGTTATATTGAAAATAAATATTTCTGAAAGATTATGTCAAAAAAAAAATTCACATTTACGAATATTAATATAATAATGTAACAATTATTTGGAGAATATCTATAAAATATTTCTTTTATGAATAAAGTAGAAAAGTTATATAAAAAAATAATTAATGAAAATAAATATGTTTCTATATTTTTAATTTCATAATGTTTCCAAAATTTGATGAAAATAAATTAAAAATATGTTAAAAGCATCCTTTCATATTTATAAATATCAATATACAAACAATACAATGAGAATTAAGATGTTTATATGTTTTTTAAATTTATATAAATCAATTACTTAAAATAAATTACATTAAGATTATTTTTTCATATTTATAAATATGAATATAATAAAAAAAATATTTTTAAAAAAATTATTAAATATTTATTTTTTCTATTATATAGATTCTTTAATGAACTCTTAAACCAATATAATTAGGGTGTCATATAACTAGCACATAAAGTAGGAAAATATATATGTATCTTTGGGTGAACGATGAAATTTATTGACAAATAATTCTATATTAATATACAAATAGTATAATTAGAATTGAGATGTTCATATATTTTTTAATTTTATATAATTCAATTACTTAAAATTAATTAAGATTATTCAAGATAATAAATTTCATTGACAATTAATTCAATACTAAGACTTAGCATGTAATGAAGGATAGTGAATTTTCATAATTATTATATGTATATACATAATATAAGTCTATTTTTAAAACAAAAGGAACATAAGATTTCTATAAATATTGATTCATAAACTATTATATAATCGTTATAAAATTCTTTTTCGAAATAATATTTCAAATCACATCATAACTTATAAAGGGGTAACTGCACCAAGATGTTGGTCAATTAAGTGGCCACATGCCCAAAAAATGAAAATTTTCATAACCCACTCGGGTTCTGAAAAATTCAAAATCAATCTTGGCTTGGTGTTATGGAAAACTTTATATGTTTTTGTAGGCCACGGGTTTTGGCTATTTTTAACATCCAAAAATGTCCAACAAGAGCAAAAAACTCCAAATTACCTTAGAACTCGAGCATGCTCTACTTTACATAACATTTTTTTGACGTTTATATCAATTTCCAACCATGCCACTTCATCGAAGAAGTAAGATTTCATTTTTTTCACTCTTTCTATTTTTCATTTTGATTAAAGTAGGGTTTTTTAATTGATTTAAGTTTTCTTTTATTAATTTGATGTCAAATCAATCCTCAAAAATGAAAGGGACGATAAATAACTTCTCCTACACAACCAACATAAGAAAACCCCACATATATTGCACAATCACATTCACAAAACCCTCATGATGCTGCTCCACAACCATAAAACTCTCAAGGCGCTACTCCACAACCACAAAACCCTGAATATATTGCTCACGAGCAACCACCACCACCTCGTAACCCTCTGCCTCCTCTAGTAGATCATGTATAGGCCACATAAGATGATTGATGGAGTTGATGAAAAACAACCCACGGCTCCCAAGAACACCTACACGCAAACACCTGTCACAAAAAAAGAGAGAAGCAAACAGCTATGGAGGCCTGAACACATTGATCCACGAGAGAGGAGAAATCCTTGATGTGCAAAAACAAAAGTTGCAATCGATAATGAAATGTCAGAAAAGGTTACAAAGTGTTATGAGATCAATCCTTATAAAAAGAGATCAGAAAACCTAAAAAGGTAAAACCCTAGGTTGCATAATAATAATTAATAAAGAAATTAATTATTATATGCCTAAAGTTTAGCTTAAGTCGAAAGAGGTAATAAGTTACTGAATAATTAAATCAATACGATTCAATTAATCAGTAAAACACTTTAATACTCTAACATCCCCCCTTAAGATAAACTTTGGGAGAAGCTAAAAACTTAGAAAGAACAACTGAAAGAAAATGGGTCCCGACAACAAAGGTCCGATCAGGTACCCAAGTAAAAAAGAGAGTCTCTACAAAGCGGAGAAATAGAGAAAACCACATGGGAAAAACACTACTCCAAAAAGAGACAAAGACTAGTCTGAAGGACTGAAGAAGCCTCCAAAACTAGGAATGTTCTAAAAAAATAGGAACAAATATGAACATGTACAACATCACTGAAGCATAAAACTGCAAACTCTGTCAAGAAGAAACTGATGATCTGAAGATCCTCCATAGAAATATGACCAGGTAGAGAAGACTGTAATCTGCATGAGTGCCCTCAAATGACACTACTCAAATCAGGAGGCAAACAAAGGCAAACACCTGAACTTGAAGATACAAATGGCATACACACTAAAAGCATGAAGAGCTGATCAATCAAAGATGGAAGAGTGCATCCAAAAATAGGAAAGAATATGGTAAATGATCCATCTCACCAGAATGCATAGGTACCCAGCCACTGCAAACCGCCTAGTACATAGGATCAAATACTAAATACATGGCTCACACAATCAAACCAAGGAAGTAGTAGAACCAACAGTAGAAACCCCCCCATACTACTGACAAGGGAGTAATGATAGGTACATTGAAAAAGATCATCCAATATGAATTGCATGATGAAGATGAATCTGAAACATCGAATGTGCAGAGAGATTACAAACATAAATAAAGATATCTGAGGCTAATGTTGTTGGAGGAATGCTCACATGAAAAAAGAAGATGGCAAACAAAGGCAAACATCAAACCCCCCCAGGCACTTTATAATGGAGTGCAAGTACATAAAGCACCAACATGTGCAAGATCACATCAAAGCAATAGAATGACACTGTATCTCAGTGCATGTGCATAAAAGAATGCTACAAAAATGAAGTATACACTGCTCAAAGAAGATCAAAGGCTTCTGAAACAAAAGAACAACCTAAGATGAGCCATCCCTCAGAGGGAAGAGATCCCAGGACCTAAAACAACCAAGATATCCACCAAACTGCAAAAAAGAAAGAATCTGAATAAAATGAACTTGGAGAAGAATCTAGAAAAATGACTCACAGCATTGAAAATCTCTCTGAACAAGCTTTCCAATGATATATCATTTTTGAAAATGGAGTCTGGATGTGCAAGATAGAGCTCCCGGAGTGCAGAACTAAAGATCTAGCTTTGACAGAGAAAAAACCATTAGAAAAATAATATCAAAAAAAAAAAAAAAAACTCTAGATCTGGAAAGAGCTCAGAATCAGCTTTTCGACGATATCTCATTTTCCAAATTTTGACACCATATGCTCAAGATATGAGCAAAAAACCAACAGTTGTGCTGGAGGGCCCAAAGAAGGTGTTTGCAAGGATCTGAGGATGGGTGACATCATCAAAAGGACAAAAAACCACATGAAACCATCAGATTTGATAAAATCTTAGAAAGAGCTTTCTGTCAAGATCTCATTTGTCGAAAACAGGCCCCGGAAGCAAGAGAAACGGTTCCCGGAAGGCAGGAGGTCTGAAACACCACGATCACAGAGAACATTTGACTTTGACAGCAAAAAAAGCATCAAAATGGAAAAACCACAAAACCATATTAGCAAATTCAGATCAGGCTCGGAACCAACTTTCTGATGATATATTACATGTCCAATTACGATCCCAGATGCCTGAGATAAGCGCAAAAAAGCCCAAGTACCCTTAAAAAGCTCAAAAAAGGGCAAAAGTCTACTGACATAGGCAAATTGCCTGCTTAAAAATGACGACCAAATGGCCGTCGCAGGACTAAACCACTGGGGGCTGAAAATTTTTCTCCCTAGTCACATGGGTGGACCAGTGGAGTTGGGCGGCGCAGGCGCGGGCGACGGGCGCCTGTGGTGGGCGATGGACGTGGTGGGGGCCGCTAAGTCCGGCAGCGATGGCGGCTCTGCGGAGGCCGCGGGGCAGTGCTTAGGTGGCCGCCCCACTCAAAAAAAAAAAATTAATCTTTTTTAAAATCATACTCTATACCTTGCATTGGAATGCGTGCTAGGGCCGTATGGCCCTTGTAGGCAAACAATTTTTGCCTCAGAGAGCAACTTGTCCAAAAAAGACAAGCTTTATATGGATTTTGACTATCTTAGGCCTTTTGGATGCAATTGTGAGGTCAGTTTGGGCCAAAAGTGCTCCAAAAAATAGTGATCACCTCGGGATCCATGTCAGGGTCAATTGCAAAAAAAAATTCTCACAGATTCCAACTGTGTCCAAATTGGACAAATTTTATATGGATCTTGGGGTTCTTGGACACTCTGAATGCAATTGTGAGGTTCATTTGAAGCCAAGATGACCAGAAAAATAGGTCCCCCCCAGATCTGACAGGAAACCCTCTTTGAAAATGCAAATCTGACAAACACGATCGAATCTCTCAGAAGGAGGACAGGGGCAAGAAGATCTGAAGCTCTGATACTATGATGGAGTTGATGAAAAACAACCCACAACTCCCAAGAACACTTGCACATAAACACCTATCATAGGAAGAGAGAGAAGTAAATAGCTATGGAGGCCTGAACACATTGATCCATGAGAGAGGAGAAATCCTTGATGTGCAAAAACAAAAGTTGCAATCAATAATGAAATGTCAGAAAAGGTTACAAAGTGTTATGAGATCAATCCTTATAAAAAGAGATCAGAAAACCTAAAAAGGTAAAACCCTAGTTGCATAATAATAATTAATAAAGAAATTAATTATTATATGCCTAAAGTTTAGCTTAAGTCGAAAGAGGTAATAAGTGACTGAATAATTAAATCAATATGATTCAATTAATTAGTAAAACACTTTATTACTCTAACAATGATCTTATCAATCACCTAACACAAAAAACACTGGCCAAATATCTATAATAGTAAATAGGTTGAGGTTCTATATGAGAGAGAGAGAGAGAGAGAGGAGAGAGAGAGAGAGAGAGAGAGAGAGAGAGAGAGAGAGAGAGAGAGTATGTTGATGGGGAAGCCACACACAAGAGGGGGGATAGTGAGAGAGGGGGCAATGAGACAGAGAGTGAGAGGACATGGAGAGGTTGAGAGACATGAGCTAAATATAGTGGAGAGAGATGCATGATAGATAGAGTGATAAAAGGGGTAGAGGATGATATATATATATATATATATATATATATATATATATATATATATATATATATATATATAATAGATATATATATATATATATATATATATATATATATATATATATATATAT